>VXBX01004071.1:692754-750121 GCA_013400415.1 Scytalopus superciliaris
GGGGGATGCGGGGGAGAGGGTAGGAGGCAAGGCACAACAAACTCAGAGTGGCCAGTTCAGCATTGCTTCTTTCAATATATTGCCAGTATATAGGCTTGAATGTCTTTCATCATGTATAACAAACAAGATAAAAAAACAAACTCAAAAGAAATACTCTTTGGCATGCAAACTGCAATTTCCTGTGCTTAATTTTATCCTTTTCTTCTACTTAAGAGTTATTTAAGATACTCTTTGACGTTGTTTTTGCAAGCAGTTACATCCCCAGTGTGTTGAGCCAAGCCTTCTCCTTTTCTGAGCTTTGCTGCTGCTCTGCTGCTCTTTGTCCCATGCCACAATTTTGTGCAAGCTACTCCCTTTTTTTTACCCCTGCCGCTGTGTTTATATGAGTAACAAAGCATAATGGTACTTCTCCCCTTTTTACACAGTGCTCTTCTATTTAGAGACAAAATCCACTGTAAGAAACAAATGCTTCTGTGAGTGGAAGAAACATCTTTTCTTATGTTAAGTAGAAGGTACAAACCTCTGTTCCGTTGTCTGGAAGTGCCTCCGCACTTACTGCCAGTGTGATTTGGGCCATTTACAAGGGATGATCTGTACTATAACTTCTTGTTAAAAAATAGTATGTCCTGTTTACATTTGAAGAAATGCTACACTTCATTCATGGCTTAGAAAGGAGCTTCACAAACATACCCATCTTATCATTCAGTGTAGCCCTGTTCGGATGTGTTGCAATTAGCTTAGTGCAGGGTTTGAGAACAAGTAGGAAAGCAAAAGTAGTCTGCTCAGCCACCATGATCCAGCATAAGCAAGCTGTTCATCCTGGAGCGCTGGGCCAGACTGCTGTTGTGCCTAACCTAATGCTTCCTGGTATAGGAAAAATAATGCAGAATGTGAGAGGTGTTCTTACCTCCAGGGTAATAAAGATTTCTTTAATTGATAGCAGTTCCTTGCACAAATGAGTTCCTCAGTCAGCAGCTGCAGAACTTGTGAAACAACTTTATGCAGGTGGTTTACATCTGTGTATATAGGGTGGGGAGGGGAACCATTCATCCTCTGCCTTGACTTGGCATGTCACATCACACAGCTTGGTGAAAGACCATTGCATATTGTGCATCCAGTTGTGCACTGAAGTATTCCCTGGGTGCAGGGCACTGACACAAATAAGTCAATCACTGGCAGCACAGTATCCGTCTAAGTTTCAGTGCATCCTTGGCTCTGTAAGCCTGCAAGCTCACCAGGAAGCTTAAATGGAGATTTGAAATGGCTAGAGCCTTTCATTTCTGGATACTGAGCCACCAAATGTAACTATGCCCAATTGGATGCAGTCAGTGCTGTCAAGTTCAAGATGGATAGAGAGTGGAAGTGGAATGTACATGCAGAAGTATGGGTGGCTAGTGGTGATGGGTGGAATAAGAATGAAAAGAGGTTTAAAAAACAAAAACGCGTGGTCTATCTGGATGGTGAGGTACACCAAGAATATGTGCTGGACTGGAAAACTGGGCCCAAGATGCCAAGGAAGGTGAGCTGTGTGAATCTTGGGACATCTGTGGAAAGGGGAGGTTAAATAGATATGGAAGAAGATGGCTGTTATTGCAAAAAGAGTAAGAAACAGGGTTTTGCTTTTATGGGGGCACCCAATTCCTCTTTTCTTTAGTACTATTTCCTGACAGGGGTGAAATGGATTGCTTCTAACTAGAGGGAATGTGCTGCCAGATGTGGGCAAATGTGGAAGACAGCAAGAGTGCGCTCTGCTTTCTGAGATTGAGACACATACGGCATTTTAAGATTGAAAACTGGTCTGGAACAGAAAGGGCATGTTACACTTCAAGCAATGGGTATGTGGCCCCCAGGAGAAAAGTCTGTCTTGACTCAGCTCTACTCTAGTAGCTCCCACTTCTTATTTCTTAATTAGTTCATGTTTGTAAATGAGATGTGTTCTTTACATCCTAACTATTATTATGGATACTAAAATTGACTGCAAAGCCTACTATATAAACTTTTCCCTATACATAGGTGAAAGTAAAGCATACATGTTTAGCTATATAAACAAAGTAGTTCCTGACATTCATTGATTTGTGTCACCAGACAAAACCTGCAGTTTTGCTGGCATAGAAGTAATCTAATGTAGTTTTAAAGTTTGGTTGTATTTTTCTTGGAGACAGCTGTAGCTCATCAGGGGAGAAACGGTTTATTGAGTCAGTACATGTGCAGGGACATTGAAATCAATTGTTATTTACCTAGTAATGAATAACTGTGATGAAGCAGTGGAATCTGTTATGGAAAGTTTTATAGCAGGCTTTAACATTTATTTTCTTTTTTAAATCCTGGTCTCTCAGAGACTTTAGTGTTGTGTTTTGCAGTGATGTGGCTTTGACCTTGGTTGCCTTGGCATGTCTGTGCTTTGAAGAGTCTGTTTTGAACTTCAGCATATGGTCCCAGCAGCATATCCCTGTCATGTGGCCCAGTGACACCAAGTGCAGTTATGTATGGAGAAACTGCCTCTCCCTGCACTTGTGTGTGCCAGGAGACCAAGATCCTCTCATCAAAGTGCAGTGGAACAGAGCTTGCAAGCTCATTACCCAATTTTTATACAGTCTGAAGAGCATAAGCTTTGTTATCAAACAAAATAGGCTTTCAGCTAACTGGTATCTTACCTGTATCCCTGGATAATGCTATATACAGCATATGAGAAATATAATATCAGGAGGAAATGTTGTTTCTAAACCCCAGACTGGGTAATGCTGTGGTAGGAAAACTGTGATCCTTACCTTAATTTTCTTCCAGCCAGTATCATTGAGTTGTTCCTATTACTAGAAATGTGTGCTTTCTCAGGGGTATTACTCAACTGTTGGAATAAGTTTATGTTGAAGTAATTTCACAGGTTAATGCCATAGTTTAGATAAGTGTAATATTTTCTTCTGGTTTTTTTTCTTGAATTTCCTGCCTTTTCTGTTGAGGATAATCTTATTTCCAAAACACACAGTATTTCAGTATCTGATACACTTCTTTGTATAAAAATTTACTGTCATCAGAAATGTCCAAATTTGACTTAAAAAACTGATTGGTTCAAATTGTTGATAACAGATACTGAACAAATCAAAAATTAGGAACCTGTTGTTTGTCCATACCATACAGGTAATTCTTGGTCAGGAGGCCATCAACTTCCCTCATTCTTATTCCACACCTGCACAGCTGCCTTCAAATGTGCATGGAGAGATGTCCAGACTCTGGGCATTGTCTGGTCTCTTACTGAAAGGTTCAGCAAAAGTGCAAAGTGCAGAAAAGGTTTTTGTGCAGCAGAACTTTTTCTCTGAAGATCTGGCCTGAAATTTGTATGGTTGAGTAGACAAGGAAAGTTTGAAAGTTTCCTTATTTGCCTTCCAACTTTTAAAAAGGTAGTGTTTCACAATACAGCTCATGTTGCTTGTTTAGTTTTTTGGGTTTGTTTCCTTTTTTTTTTTTGGAGTTTTTTTGGACATTAGTAGTAGTCATTAGTATGTCATCTTTTTGTAGCACTGGCTTAGATTGAGAGCTTTTTCCAATGTGAGAAGTAGATGTAAATACCTCACAACAACTGGTCACTGCTCAGGGAGACTTCTCAGTTGGAGTGTTGTCAGAGGAGCATTAGAGCAATTTTCACATAATCATACTTCTGACTGTCTACGGTTTATATGTGTTTGGAATTCTGTGGTGATGTCGGAATTGAGTCAGTTTACCATTGGTGGGCTGTCCTGAACAAAGTCTTGCTGAGTTTTCAGGTGTTTGAAATTTGTGAAAGGCTTCTGAGCAAGTTATGGTTGACTTTTGGTTACTTGTTTCATTTTAGTATGGGTTTGGTTTTTTTCTTTTTAATTTGTTTTGAAGAATGGGAGAAATGCATGCCTATGGTGCATTGTAACTTTAATTCCAATATACTTGAAAGTTCTAAAATTGCTCTACATTCTATACTACACAATTAGAGGGAGTTTTTCTTAGCCAATAACTAAAATGCAGCTGCAGAGAAGCAACTTGTTTTTTTGTGAGGTGTACAGAAATAATTTATTCAGCTGAAGTGTTTTAATAAGAACATGATATTACTGTGTCCTCTTTGAGTTCAAAAGTGAACCAAACTCTGCAGTTGTGCTGGTGAAGGCATCAGGGTATTTTTCTGTGACAACATAAACCAGGCACTTAGGTGAAGGCTGCTGCTCCAACATTCTGGCCTTAAGTAGGTGCTGCTATTGGAATTCAGGTGAAATGCTGGAGTGTTATCTGTGTGACCATAGCCAGCTGAAAGTGAATAGGACCACCCAGTAAGGCATATTTTCTGATTTTAGGGTGGATCAGAACTGAACTGGTCCATCTGCCTTGAGGCACAAAAAAACAATCTGAGGTCTGGAGTTCTGCACAGTGGGAGGGAGAGTGAGAGCACAACAGCCAAAATTGAAGTTAGCTTGTGCTTTTGGAAAATATCAACCTCATGTTTTATTACTGGGGTTTTTACAAAAGGAGACAATTCATTAGTAGCAATGAAGAGCAGCATATTTTATAAAACAGAAAGGCCTAGAGGCAATTTACGGTGAGTCGTAAAGAACACATTATTTCTGAGAGCACTGTTTCCAGCTTATCAACTGACTATCTTGACTGGCATGACTGTCTTGAGCTTGTTGAGGTTTGGTGATGACTTATGACTTAGTTGTTCACCCTCATGGACCAAGCTACTGTCAATGCAGTGTAATGTTGCCGTGGAAACATGTGTCATTGGTTCATGATGTGTTTGGGGGTATCATTGATTTAGAATTCCTTTGCAAAATGTGTTTTGGAAAATGTGTATGGTAAAAACCCACTTCTGTGTGAAAGAATACATGTTTTGAGGGAAATTAAAAATTTCACTTTCATGGTCCTTGTGAGCTTTGGTTTCTGGAAGTTCTCTAGTCCTGCTAAAAGCAGGACAGTCCTTCCATCACATGGGTGGAAAGTCTTTATGAGAACAGCAGAGATGCCAGCTGACTCCATGGAAACATAGCTGTAGATGTGTGCTCAGATGTATTCATGAGCATAGTCTGGAGAAATTATTAAATGTTTAATGCTTAAGTGAGTCAGTGGCTTGAGGTATGGAATCTGAGACACATCTGAACAGTTTCTGTTCACTTTATTATGATGAAGGGCATTTTATATTAAGCTCTAAGCTCACAGGGGGAATGAGGCTATTAGTAGGAGTTAACCAGTAGGTTAAGGCAGATACTATGAAGTATCTGGTACTGATAAGCATCAGAGGTGGAATAGCAGAGTAGATGGAGCATGGATTTGGCATGGAATGCTTCCTCTTCAGATGTGCCATTTAACAACAATAATCGTTAATTACTTAGATATTACAGGAGTGTCAGTTCAAATATCACAACATTTTGATCTGTTATGTGAATTGGAAAAAATATGGTCATTGTGCCAGGGAGTCTGAAGTCTAGTTCTGAAGTGAGAAACGGATTGAGGAGAAAAGATGAATTTTAACTAGGCTTTGGCTCCCTACTCTGTCCAGTTCAGAGAAAACTTTCATGAAGGTGCTGGAATTCCTGCAATGACTGTGACAAATATGCACACTTCCAAATCTCTATAAAGTGTGTGATGTGAGGTACTTGATATGATTGAATTCTTGTCAGGAAATATGGAATATGTAAAGACTATGGTGAACATGGCTTCATTTATCTGTTGAAGTTCTCCTGTGCAAGATGGGAGGTGATCCTGACTCACATGAGCAGGCAATGTTTCTTAATGTAAACAAACAAAAAAGCATAAATCTGTTCAAATATTGTAGTTCTGAAAAATATCTCTACTTCTCGGTAAGTTTTCTTAATAGAAATTAATTCTAGATTTTTTAACACTTGCTTACCATTTTCTCGTATAATTTTTTTATTAGTCTTAAAATCAGACTTCTCTGTAAGTATAAAAAACAAATTCCAAAAGGTATATGACAGGCCATATTACTCAAGGGATTCAGGTGAATAAAAAAATACTGCTTATTAAATTAAAGAGATCTGGAAGGTCTTATTTACATTAATAGTGAGTTCTATTACATATAAACTGATGACAGCATGAAGATTTAGTGGAAAAAAAAAAACACCTCCACAACAACTCCCAAGTGAGGGTTCCATAGGGAAGGTTTATTTCTTGCTGATCCAAATTCTTTTGATGCACTTTTTGCTTTGTGCTTCTCTGTGAAGATTTCTGTTAAGAGCTAGGTCTGGAAGTGGAAGGGGAGCATGTGTTTCAAAGCCTAGATTGCCACTTAAAAATTTTGCAAATTTAAACTAGAGTGGAAATGTAAAGATTGTAGAGATGCTACTGAGTTATGAAGGATTTCCAACATTTTCTGTAGTGGCTAATCCTCTGACTATAGCAAAGACATGAGATATTTTACTATATCAGCAATCTGATACCATAATACATTTGCTCTCAGATTAGTAGGACTCACACCTATGGATTCCATTTGTCAGATAGTAGAACTTCCTTTGTCATTATTCTGAAGAGTAAAGGATGAGAAAGATCCCATTTTTCCATGCAAAAGTAATTCTACTTCTTACCTGTGCCATGGGTATGATCAAGTACTGTGGTGCCCAAGTAGGTCATACCTCACTGAAGTCCAGCTGGACATTTGCCGTGTTGGAGATGTCTGTTAGGTCTGTAGAACTGACAAACTTAGGGAGAATCTTGTATAAGGAGGTTCCTTCTTCACCCAACCTTCCTGAAGCACTTAACTTGGGCATTCAGCTCGGTGACTGGTCTGGAGTAATTTGATGTGTAAGATTCTGTCTGTTCATGAGCTGTAAACCTAGGAGCTTTGAGTTTTATTAGATGCTTAAGGTTAGCTGGTGTATATATCCCCATAGCACTTCTTATTATGAGCATTATGTACCCTTTGTTTGTAGGGAACTGCATCCATAAAAACAGAAATAGGGTTGAAGAATCAATAGGTCACGTGGAAGGAAATCTGAGAAATGCTGCTTTCCCCACTGCCTGCAGATGTTTCAAGGCTTCCAATAGTTGTCTTCACACAGTGACTTCGGAGAAGTTGCTATTTCAGATGCAAGTCTTTCTGCCTATTGTCATTGTTCACCTCTCGCTTAGCTCGACAGAACAATCAAACCTAGGTTTTTTTGCTTCCTTGAAATAGCAGGGACAGATTGATACTTGCCTCTAAGTTATGTGCTTCACAACTCAAAAGGGGACTGAGGAAAAAGTAAATAAGGAGATCCATAGCAGGAGAAAAAAATCCTCTTTGTCTTCTTAATGTCTGAAATTTAATTAATAGAACATGGTGTATGATATGAGGGAGCAGGAGCAGTTGATGGATGATCTTGTAATGGTTTCTAGATCCTTTACAACTGTGTTTAGAAAGCAGTGAAGAATATGAGTAAAATGAAGGAGTGTTCAAAAGAGCAGTAGAAAGGAAAAAGGAACAGGAAACAAGATAGAATAGGGGAAAAAAAGACTACAAGAGAGGCAACAGGACAAAGGCTAAGAATGAAGACAACTAAGGGTATGTGCTTGTAGTCTGTGAAATGTGTGTCGAGACTGAAGGTGGGAGCAGAAGACACAGAATAAAAAAGAAAGAAAAATGGGAGGTGGGCAGAGGACAGGACAGGGAAAGGTCCAAGAGTGAGAGGACAGGTTATTTAATTTGTTCCTGACTTGTTTAGGCATTAAACCAGACAAGTTTGTACTGTTTTTTCAGGGCATCCTTGTTCAAGGGGGATGAAGAAAGGACTGGTTCCCTGGTGCAGCCCCAGGCACAGACAGCATGGCAAGGATGAGCAAATCAAATCTGCTGGAGGCAGAGAGGGGACTGAATGGAGCTCCAGCTTTGGGAGCCCATAAGCATAGCAGCTGTGTCCCCAGGGGGCTGTAGGATAATCCTGCAAATGGGAGGATGGCAGGAAGTTGTCATGGAAACGGAGGGCCTGAAAGATTGACTCTGAGCAGCAACAGGCCAGTGAGGCAGTCTAAGTAGGATTTATAGCACATTATAGTGTGAAAAACAGGAGAAAATTACTGTAAAGGCAGAAATTATAGCACAACAGAACATATCAGCTCCAAGATCCATCTTGCTAATTAAAACAGCATATTCAGTGGTGGAGTGTGTGATAAGCCTGTTAGCCTAAATGAGAAGATGGTATCAATACTTCATTATAAAGTTTATTGTCTTTACAGTAACTCTGAAAGAGGGGCAGGAAAGTGTGGAACCTGACTAACCAATGCCACTCTCTGTCCACTCTGTGTACTTAATAAATATCCATTCACTGCTAAGTCTTAAATATCTGTACTGTTTCTGCCACTTGAAATTTTCCAGCTACGAGGAGTCACTTTGTATGTGTGTTTGTAGGGGTAAATAAGGAACCTAATAGGGGTGGGGCAATGTGAGTGTGTGTGGAGGGGCTGTGCTAAGCAAGTTTTAATATCTCCTGCTGAAGTCACTGAGTCTGTCACCTGAGTTTTAAAAAAACAGAAGGGGGGGCAGGTGTTCCTAAAATAGGCCTTATTTTTGTATGTTTCTAGTATCTCTTAGCTGAGGATCTCAAATCCCATAACATGCCTAATGAGACTTGTAAGAACAGATTCAAGGTCATATAGAAATCCCTACTGGGACTGTGAACTTTTTTTTCCTGACCATGAAGTAATGTCTGTCTAGTCATTAGAAGAATTTTCCTCTTTTCTTAACATTATTGCATCTTCTGTCTCCTTTCTTCAGCTTTATCCCTATAGTAATCAAACAAACACTATTTGAGCTTTGGCTGCATTAGTCCTAATTGGCCTGACAATTCCTGCCTAATAGCACACATGTAGAAGGTTTGAGTGAACACTGCTTAAAAAAATTAGCAGCTGGTGCAATCTAATCCATGTAGTACATCATAATACGCTGAGCAGGAGATAAAAAGCCCTAGGACACTTCTATTCAATGAAGTAATTAATATTCTTGTTTGAATATCAGCATACTATTTAAGGAAAAAAATGGAAAGAAGAAAAAACCCTGAAGCTCAATTATTGACACATGGACTGGTGTGCTGCAAGTGCTTTATTACAGAATCCAAGGCAGTGTGTCTTATGATGCTGGCTTTTAAGGTTTTAGCACATTATAGTACTGCAGCAATGTTTAAAAATAACCTAAAAACCTCTACTTCATCAGCTTTGATTCCTTAGCCGCAGTGAGTCTCTCATTTCTTGCTTCTTACAGTTTTCTTACATCTTTGTGCACAGTGTTTCCTTCAGCGAAAGGCTGCGAAAGGATTGGCATAAGCAAACTGAGCACCTTTAATGGTGGAAGTAACGTAGTGATGGCGGCTCATGGCAAAGAAATTTAACATCCTGTTCAGTCCTAGTATCTTGCAGTCAAGGCCTTCCTGCCTACTCCCCTTCTGCTGGAAGGAGAGGCTTTGCCAATAAAGGATCATTTCTGGTTGGATACAAGGAAATCAGCGGGAAGTTGAGAGTGGGTTACTCTTTCCTTCGTCGGCCTACCAAGTCACTCACTCTTTCTCCTCAGTTAGACATGGGAAGAAAGATAAAGCAAAGGGCTTGTAGGGTGAGATAAGGACAGGAAGACATTGCTCACCGACTACCATGATGGGCAAAATAGACTCAACTCTTATGAAGCTGCTGGCAACTTCTCACAGAAAGCACCCCTGCAGCCAAAACCTTGCCAATGCAAACCCAATACAATTTCATACTTGAGATGTGTTCCACTTGCCAGATACAGAAATAGAACTGTATTCCCTAATGAAGTTTGAAGTGGTGATGATTGTTGTTTGAACAATTTCAGCTTGTGCCTACTGGGGAGCATGATGCGTAGATCTTTGTAGCCGTGTAGATTTTTCTACCTGTGGTTTCTGGCAGCAAAGCAATAGTAAGCTTTCTGTCCCTGTCTGCTTTCATAATGGCATATTTTTCTTAAGTGAAAGCTGAGTTGTAGTTTAAAAATACTGTGTGCAGCCATCCTGAAATACCAAGAGGTGTGATCAATAGGGCAGATCTTATGCACCAAGTAAGAGAGTACTTGGTTACATTACCTTTAAGTAAGATGAAAGAGTTTGTGTAGGGAATGGTACAGATGCTGCCATGGCATCTGTATCAGTAATATCATCCTCCCAGATGCACCACTTCAGGGGTGGAAAAGAAAAGAAGTGCTGTGTTAGCAGGTTCAAGTGGGCTGGACTACAGGGGAAGAGGAATGTGGGAATGCAAATGTCACCTGTTGAACTTGACTTATGTATTTTAATTCTAGTGGAAACCCTTGAGGCACGTGGTGGGTCAGTGCTTCTCTAACTTATTTTTAAAGTAACGTAATCATTAAAGATGAAAACAATCTAAATTAAACTGTCTTCTAGTCTTCAGTACGTGACAGGTACAGAGAACAGTAAGTGGGAAGTATAAAAATAAATTTGTATGCAGAATAGTAATCTCAATATTTCTATGGTTTTTAATGTATTAATGATACAAAGGAGGGGGAGAGATGCAGTATTTTTTTTAATTCCTTTCTGATGGTTAGTGATCTGAGAACAATTGGTAACTGAAAGTTAATATGTGGCAACTTACAATTTTGTGGTGTTTTTTGCATGCTGTGTTAAAATAGTTGAGTAATGAATGTTTAATGAATTAGTATTTGATACATTACTCTTGGGCAGTGTTTAGATCTTCTCAGCAGTGATGTTAAGTAAAACACTCCCACTGCAGGCTATTGCTTTTGCCTGGATGGTGTTGACTCTTGTGCAAGTTTGATATGAACCAGTTCAGGGAACTGATCCAGCTGAAAAATAAATCAAAAAAACAGGTTTTTGTTAAGTTCACTCCAAGTACCTGTGTCAGCACAATGGAGAAAAGAGCAGGGGGCATAAATGTAAACCCTCACCTCATCCTCTCACAAAGGGTGTGGAAAGCAGATATATTGCAGATATGTTGTACTTGGCATTAATGCAAAATGTGCTGTTGTGACTTCAATATTAATTTCAGCTCCCACTATTCGCAGCATCTATAGCAAACAGTCTTATTATTTTGCCTGGTTGAATTTCTCATTGGAATGTTTTGCAAGGTCACTGGGCATATGAAATCATTCACATGTAGGTATTGATTAATCTACAAGCAGATTGATAAGGGATGGATAAAGCAAGCAGCTGGAATAACTGAGTTCTAATTTTCTTAATCTTTTTCTTCAAGGCTTACTTTCTAAGCAGTCTTTATTATTGGCTATAGTCGTTGTAGGTGCTTGAAAGTTTGATCTGTTGCTTTTAGTGAGAGCTTTCCATGCTGTAGTACAGAGGAGAGCCCTCGGGGTTTGTCTTGAAGGAGATTCAGTGGGTAAGACAATTAAATGAACAACCTCCAGCCCATACTACAGGCTTCACAGTCAGGCAGCAGCTCGTGAGGCCATATTCAGCATCAGCAAAGACTGTAAAAAATAATGCAGCCTCTTAGCAAGTCATCAAATTCATTGCAATGACTTACCCACCTGATAGTTGGTGGATTTTGTGAAGTGGTTTGGTTTTCTTTTGTATGGCTGAGTTTTTTCAAGGGTACTTTAAAACATGTCCAAGTGTCTGAGTGCTTTGGCCATGACTTTTTCTTTGTATTTTTAGGTGGACCTTTAACAACTATAGTTATTTCCAGAAAGCTTTCTGGGTTTTTTAGGATTCTGGTAAAGTCAGAAGATCAGAGCATGTTTCCTTTTTGGGAGGGACAGGCGGATGCTGCTGAACAGCACATTTTCTTGGTCTGTTGAGTAACCAGGTAGCTGGATATGTGTCTTCATGTTTCCAGAACTTGTTATTTACCTCTCTCTTATATGTAGAAATAATTAACTATACATCTTCTTGTTGCTTTCCTCCCAACCCTACTCTTTCCCCCTGGCCTCAGTTGGTCCCCAATTCTTCATAGTTTTCTTTTTCACTGTGTGTTCTTGTTACAATCTATCAGTCTTTCTGCACCCTATTCCCTTCTGAGAACAAGACTTTTCCATATTTAGTTTATTTGACTGGCCCTGATAACTACTTGCTGCAGCCAGCACAAATCTGCTTCTGAGTAGTACCATTTGGACAAGTACATTTGCCTTCCTTTGATGCTTGTCTTGTGAGAAAGCATGTAATTGTCATGTCCTGGAGCTGCACCATAGCACAAGGTGGACAGTGCATCATTAGCTGTTTGCTGTACTTTTAATTTCCACTAATGAAAGCTGTAATAGAGTACTTGAAAGAGGAGAAGGTGATTCAGCATGAAGTATGGTTCCATATTTGATTTTGCCACCAGCATCTTGCATGCATGCTTTTGGAATGAAAGACAGAAAAAAAGGAAATTGAATGTTCAGATTTAGATTTCTATGCTGAAAGCTTGAAGAACATTTCTGATTAGTATCCTTGCTGTCTTGGACACCTTTTTTTCAGCAGAGGCATCACTAACTGTAGGTTTGGAATACCCACTAATGCTGAATGATTCAATGATGAAGGAAGCAGGAACAGCTGGAACAATATGATTAAATTATAACATTTTTTTCAGTCTCTTATAGCATGTGATAAACAATGGAAAGGCTATTTTTTTTCTTTAGCAAAATGCATGGGATGGTAAGAAGAAAGCCTTTTGGAAGCCATGGGTGATATTTTCTATCCAAATGTGGGAGGTTCTGTACAGTAAAATAACCTTCCCTGGTAGATCCTAGTTTAGCATAAACTGTTCTTCAGGGTGCTCTGTAAAATGTGACATTAGCTCTGTGTGTTTAGTTTATATGTAACATAGGCAAAGTGACAGCAAGTATTTGAAAGGGAGCATTTGGCTGTTCCTTTTGTGGTCCCTAACATAAATAATCCAGTTTCTATTTAGTTAACTCATTTTACTCCCCCTAAATTATGCTAATATTTCCAGTACAGCCAGGTCAGAGCTGTTGGGTTTAGTACAGCAGTGTTCCATGAGGGAGGAATTGGAATGCTTTCCCTCTGAAAAGTCATTATGTAATTGTTATTTACATGTGTCGTGGTTTAACCTCAGTCAGCAGCTAAGTACCATGCAGCTGCTTGCTTGCTCCCTGCCACCTCAAGTGGATGGGGAGGAGAATCAGGGCAAAAAGGTAAAGCCCATAGGTTGAGATAAGAATCAAAATAAAGTAAAGCATAATAATAGTAATGAAAGGGGAGACAACAAAAACGGACAGAGGAGTAAAACCAAAGAAAGACAAGTAATGCATATCATTGCTCATCACCCACTGACTTATGCCCAGCCACTCTCCCAGCAGTCATTGGCCCCTCCCAGCCAAGTTCTCCCATTTATAAACTGAGCATGATGTTCTGTGGTATGGAACATTCCTTTGGTCAGTTCTGGTCAGTGGTCCTAGATGTTCTCCCTCACCCCTTCTTATGCACCTGCCCATTGGCAGAGCAGGGGAAATCAAAAAGTGCTTGACTTATGGTAAGCACTACTTAGAAACAACTAAAAGCAATCATGTTATCAACACTGTTCTCATAGTACATCCAAAACACAGCACTATTCCAGCTACTAGGAAGAAAATTAGCTCTGTCTCAGCTGAAACCAGGACCATGTGTAGGTATATTGTTATTCCTGTACTCTGTCACATTTGAAACCAGCTGAAATCACAAGGAAGTACAAAAGTCTGTCAGATCATTAAATCTGCTTTTGTGCAGCTTTCACAATATATGTTTGGAAAAAAACAAGTCTGTTACGTTTCATTTGGGGAGAATGAACCAAGAATGCTCCATACAGCACTTTCTATTCTATTGAGTTAAAACAACTGTGATAATTATAGTGATTCCTACTCTTGGTGTACAACTTCCAATTCATTAAGAAGTCATTACACTGCTAAATCTTTTTTGGGAAGTGAACCAACTGCAAAAAGGTACATGTAGTTAGTAAAGATTCTGAACTAAAGTTTTACCTACTTAGGACAGGCATCAACTTTGACTTGTTTCATGTATGTTTCTTATAGTCCTGGTTTGTTTAAAGGCCTTCTGCTCAGACTTTTTTCTAAACATATTACTTCTGTGTCAGATACATAATGATTACTTATCTGTAGGGATAGTCTGTTCCTGAAGGACTGTACTCCATGGAAAGGTCCCACACTGGCTCAGTTTGTGAAGAACTGCAGCCCATGGGAAGGGGCTGTGTGAGAAATTTGTAGAGAAATGTCTTCCATGGGAGAGACCTCATGCAGAACCAGGGGAAGAGTGTGAGGAAGAAGTGGCAGAGACAGCGTGTGATGAACTGACCCATTCCCCTGCACTGCTCATGGGGAGGAGGTAGAGAAAACTGGGGTTGCAGTTGAGCCTGGGAAGAAGTGTGTGTGAGGGGAGAGGCGATTTTAAGTTTTAGTTTTGTTTCTCATTACCTTACTGTTATTTAATTCGTAATTAATTAAGTTAATTTCCGCAACTTCAGTCAGTTTTGCCCGTGATGGTAATGACAAGTGGTGTCTCCCTGTTCTTATCTTGATCCATGAGCCTTTCTGTATATTTTCTGTCCCTGTCCAGCTGATGAGGGAAGTGGCACAGTGGCTTTGGTGGACACCTTGTGTCCAGCTAGGGTCAACCCCCCATACTCACATACTTGTCTGCAGTGAGGCTTTTTTTGCTGGTATTTTGGTCAAAGCCTGACGGATGACTCAACTAGCTGAATGCCTCAAGGAATTGGATTGTGTGATTCATGAGGATTAGTCTCATCTTTCACATAATTTTATGGGGTGATTGGGAAGATGGGTTTTACATCACTTATTTCTGAAGTATAGATTTAATTCAGCCATTCATGTTAGTATGGGTTTAAATGAAGATACTGATACAGGAACAAAGTCTGTATTATCCACATGAGATTGGGGATCAAATCATGGTGTTCTTACAATGCAGAATGAGAGAGAAAAGATTAGAATGACAGCTACATGAGCACTCAAATGAATGGTCAGATTCAGTGTCTTTCATGAATAAAGCATGCCCTTTCCCACCTAAAGTTTTCCCTATTTAGGCTAGGTATGATAAAAATGAGCTACCTGTCACCTGACTTCATGTGAGTAAACCTTTAACCTCTGAAGTTGGAGGTATGAACTGCTGCCTTCTCAAGAAGTAAACTTAGCAGTTTCTTTCCACATGACTAGACAGTACATTTCTGCTGATAAACTGTATTAAGCAGTGAGAGTCCTCTGTGATAGGGCTCAGATGCTTTGTGTAACCCTGACTTGTTTCCTTTTCACTCCCTTAAGCCCTGTCAGTGCCTCCTCACAGTTTTTCTGTTGCTGATTTTCTGTCTACCCACTTTGTTTCAGAAGAGGCACTCATAGCGAAAGATAGACTTCATTCATAAACTGAGGGGTAAGAAAAGAAGTGGACAGAACCAAGTTAGGCTTGTAAATCCACCACAATACATTGCAACCTTTTATGCAGTGATCCAAATGGTATTTACTAGCATGAGCACAATTGCTTTTGCAGGGAATGTAGCTAATGTTCCTGAATGCCCTTGAAAGCAGAAATAACACTGCCAACTGGACAGAGTAGCACCCACTTCCCAACAGTGCTGATGTCTCACTGTTTATCAAGGTGATTTGGGAATCAACCTGAATGGAAATCTACCCCACCAGGCTTATTGCTTGGATTTTGTTTTACTGCTTTTACTAAATGTTGGGTTGCTGTTGGATTCCTCGTGATGAGAAGTCCATGAATAGAAAATGAATTTTTTGGGACTCTGGTAAAGAAATACAGTAAATACTTTGCATTTTGCATGTTTCCTGATCAGCCAGTGATTTAAATGTCCACTGTTGACAGTTGTGATAACTGCACTTGATAAAGCAAACCACTGCCACTATATTTGCTGGCTATTGGTTATCACTGGGCTTGAAGCATGACTGAAGAAGATATTATCTCTGCCCCAAAGAACTGTTTGAAAAAAACCTCCAAAAAAACCCCAAGCAAACTAAAACCAAAAATCAGCCAACAACGAAACCTGAACCCAAACAAATTCCTGCACGCAGACATACCCCCTTAAACAGACAGTGAAAAGATACTGGAGATGTAAGTAGGAAGCAGTAAAATGTTTACTAGAGATAAGAACATAAGGCTGGGCTTTGCCTTGGCAGCTTTAGCACGATTAAGGAATATAGAAGCTGCTGTTCCTGAATTGCTCTCTGTTACTTTACATTATAGGAAAGAAAGCAAGCCCCTGTGGACAGAGCTGGCCACTGAATTGTGCCTGTTCTGTGGATGAGAAAGTTTTCCATTAGTGAGAAGCTAATAGCTCTGATTTAAAGGCAAAAGAGGCAGGCTCAACACTTCACCTGTCTCTGACCTGCTTTATGGAAGTACAGTGTCTTACAGCCTTAGGCAGTGTAAGATGTGTCTCATCAGCGTTTAGGTAGTTGTGCAACACATGGGTTCACTGTTTTCCCCAAGTCTTCTCTCAATAGGAAGTCTTTCTTACTAGAGGAGGGAGCAGCTCCTTTTAGTGGCTGCTGCAGAGGAATTTACTAAGGTTTTGGCATTTGCACTCTGATGTTAGAGAGCAAGAGGAAAAGACTGAGAAAGCACCCAGTCACTAAGACCTTTAGAATCAGACAATATTTTCTGAGCAGCTGTCGATGGAGTCTGTGTGAGATTATTATTGTTTGCAGAAGCTTTATTGATCTTGGCTTCAAAGCCCAGAAATCTGTTTACGGCAGCCTATAAAAATGAACGGCTACTTCTTTTGCTGAAGGTTAACACACTGTGTTTATTTAATTGAATTGAAATGGCTTTGTGTTGTCTAAATGTCAGTGTTAATGAATTTTTGAGTGATTCTAGATTCTCCTACTTGGATAAAAATGTATAGATAGAAAGCAATGTGTTAAAAGTGGGTTCTATCCATGTCATTAAAATAAGATAAACATAGATCTGAAGAGAAACACTATTGCCTTCTACACAGTCTACACACGAGAAGGTCCTTTTAGGTTTCCAAGTCTGTTTTGTTTTCTAAGTCAGTTTGTGTTATTTGCATCTGTGTTTCTTTGGAAACAGTAGAAAGAAAGGAAGAAATGTAGAAGGTCAAAAGTGATAACTTTGGAATATGCAGGTTTTCTAGAAAATTACATGATGGGAAAAGATCTTGCAACATTGGATTGAGAAGCAGTATTTATAGCTTCCTCATTGCAACAAGAGAGTTGGAACCTTGTGATGCTGCTTGGCTGTAATGAGTACTTCCCTGAAATGCTGTGGACATATTTCCCCTTCTGGTTTTCTTGTTCTCAAAACTAATTCATCAAACCTTCTGTCTAGTTTCATCACATAGCTTTTTTTCCTGTTCTGCAATTCCAGGTAAATGTGTGTTGCAGACTGTATGGTAAGCGTAATGCACAGACTTAATCTAGAAGAAGAGTTTGCCAAAACATATGCACATGTGGGTCATGATATTTGTTTTGCAGACATATTTTTTTCCTCCTGATGTTATATTGATAGGCTTTCTTAAAAAGACCTTAAATTTTTTTGTCATGATCTGTGACTGCGACTTGTTAGTGACCATGGACTGCAACATCTACCTCTCTTCAGTTTTTGACTGTTTTCAGGTTTTGTGTTGCCACCTCAATTTGAACATGTAGAGTGATTGCAGGATTGGAATCTAAAAGGGAATAAGCATAAAATGGTCAGAGGGGGAGAAGAGAGGTATATTTTAATCTCTCTGAGAAGCTGGAATATTTAGCACCAAACCAGCAGGTGTATCTTTTATTCAATCCAACATCATGAGTGCTCACTGTACGTATTAATTTATTTTTAGAATTACTTAGAATTTCCCCCACCCATTCGTAAGCTCCATTTCCCCCACCATTTGAGAGCTCAAATTGACTAATGGTGTTCCCCAGGGAACATGAAGTTATACAGATCATTGCTCTCTGTCAGGGCTTTCAAATCTCACAACATTTTTGAGAAAGTTTCTTCATGAAACACATTTGTCATCTATTAAATGACAAATGGTTGATTATATACATTAAATGAGATCTAACACAAAGGATATCCTGAGTAGCTGTAGCCCTCTGGCTAAAATCTTTTGATAGATAGAACTTAAATAAAGGTGAAGGGAATACTAGCCATTATAGATAATAAACTCAAATAGATTCTTTGGGCCCCTCTCAATATTAATGTGGTCTTCATCAGAACTTTTCAAATCTTTGTCCCATTATACCTTAACTCCATTATGAAGAATGAGAAAATACAAAAAGAAATAAATTAAGTTAGGGGCTTATTTCAAATCCCTGCCAAACATTAAAGGTCCTGTTTCCAAACCTTTGATCACAATAGGTTTTGGATCAAACAAAGACTGCAGGTTCAATGCATTCCTGACTTGCATATCTGGAGCTTGAAGGGGTGGAAAATGCAGTGAATTTCTATTTGCATGTTCAAAAATGCAGTAGTTACAAAAACAGTGAAGAGGTGATAGATTCTTTACCCTTTTGATTTGCTTTAAGGGAGTCCCAGTGGAGAAGCAACATCTCTTCTTGAGGCATTCAGGTTCTCTGGAAGGTCTTCCTTTGAGTTCATCAAGAGCAGGAATGGCACCTGCTTGAGTCCGGAGAGAAAGACATTATAGGAAGGATCCTAGATGGCTTAGAGCTGTATTTATTTTGTAATTCGAACACTCGCTTTGTCTGTTTTGGTAAATATATTAGTATGTACAATGTTACATTGTTTCCAGTAAGGTTTGTTTGTTCTAACTCCAAAGCGATGCTGCAATTACATTTCTAATGAGGAGCTGAAGTGAATGCTCTTTAGGAATACCTTTTTTTAAGGTTGGGGTCTAACAGTCGTACAGATTAATTAGGTTTCAGTAATAATCACTTTTTTATGTATTTTAGAATGAACAGGTGAAAATTGTCAACTTTCTCTCAGTGGATCTGTCCATATTGCAGAACTTCTATTTGTGATCCTGCTGATAGTCTCAGCAGAGGACCCCAGAGTGAGTTCCAAATAATGCTTCTGCAGTGGAGGGTCTCACCAGAATTGTATGACAGGAAATGCACTGCCTGCTTTTTTCCTTAATCTGTATGTATAGAACTCTACAAAATTGCCCAGATTTTTAAGTAAGCTAAGCTATTTAGTTAGTAGGTGCTCATTTAGACCTAAGCTTGAGGATTTTTCTCAGCTATGGAGAACATCGCAAGTCTTCTGCTTTCCTTGAGGGTTGCATATGGTGTCTGTTGCTCCAGGAGAAATGAAAAACTCTAAGCTCAGGCCTTCTCAGGCAAAAGCCTGATCACATGGTGAATTGTTCCTAGTCCTGTCTGAAAATTAGAGGGAAGATTAGAAAGATTCACAGGGACAAATAAAACTTCCTGCAAAAGGGGTGACACAGTGTATCTGTTCTGCACCTTGGGTGTTTTCTGAGCTAAATCTGCTTGAATCTAATGTGTTCAAATGGTTGAACATACTGTTTTCTACTGTTATTGGTAATAAGAAGATTCCTACATACTGTGGTATAACTGCATCTGTGAACTAGGTTTAGGTGATTTATAATAAATGTGAGAATCTGTGGGGTTTTTTCTACAGATGGACATTATTCCATGTTACTTTTCTCTCTAAACTGACAATATGTACAGAAGTGTCATGTCATATTTTAGAGACTTCACAAACAGATGCTTGAACAACAGAAAGAGTTTATGCTTCCCATGTGGAAAATACAGAGTTATATTTCCTTTGACTGTCACAGGGCTCTCTGAACTAAATCTTTGCTCTTTGGTTATTCTGTAGTCTCTATTTGTACAGTTTGGGAAGAAGATGGGATTTAGATAACCTTTCTGGGTTAACAACAGGATGGCAGCAGAACTTTCTCTGATGTGTTAGTAACACTTCTAGTAAGGCAAGAAACAGTGGGTGAGCCTCTTCTATGCCATGCAGATAAGCTGGGTTATAGTACAAATGTTTGAACTTTCTCTTGCAGACATCTCACAAATTAATTTTCTGTTTTGATTTGGAAACAATTTTTGTTGTTCTCTCATGAAAACCTCTACAAATGAATTAAAAAGGAAACCTTTGAGTTAAAGTAAATCTCCAGCCAGCAATAGCTAATTAGATGTTCTAGATCATTCTGCTGCAGGGCTCTGCGGTATCATTTCCAGTTCACTGCATTTCTGTATGCACCCTTTCTTCTCTGGAGCAGCAGGCTTTTTTGAGTATAATTTTTTAAATTATTGTATAGCTTGTTGCTTCTACTAATTCTCTTGTGGGGACTGCACTTGCAGGATAACATAACGTGGATTCTGGTAAGATACAGTGCCTCGGTGGAAACCCACCTCGGGCCTCCCAGTCTGAGCAGCAAGGAGCAGAGGTTAGGGGTCTGTAAGGCAGTTATTGTAGTCAGAGTAGTACCTACTGAATCTTAAAGGTCAAATTTCTTGGGCTTTTGGGTTTTTTCTCCTCTGGCTTATGTTGAACACTTTAAAAAAATAGTGTTACTTGGTTTTAAATAAAGACAGACCTCATAAATATCAAACTGCTATATCTGCTTTGTTTGCATTTGTGCCGCTGGTAGGTAGGGAGAAATTTTTTCCTCCCAGTGATATATAACATAAGAGAGGTTAAAGAGCAGCAGATGTCCTGTTGCATATGTTAGGAGGGATAAAACGTTGTGAAGGCATGATGATGATTTTCCTTGTTCTATTTTCAGTGCTTGTCACTCTTAACTGTTTATTATTAGGGACTTTTCTGTTCAACTGCTTCCATGAAAACAGGTCGGTCACTTTTATTATTGGTACTTATTTCTTATCAGAAACTGTAACTCTGTTATCAGCATAGGTCTCTATCAAAATGGACACGAAATTGTAAGGACCACTTTGGATCACTGAGTTACTGTCAAAAAAACTTAGCAGGAAATATAAATGCAGCATACAGCTTCTAAACAAACAAATCTGATAGTAATTTGGTTCTGCAGTCCAACTACAGACCATCTTTATGGACTCCTAGGCCACCTTTGGAAATCCCCATCTTGGAACTGGGAATTCTGAATTTTCTCTACTGTCTCACTGACTTCGGTATATCCCAGGGAGCCAAAGAGATGCTGTGCCACTGCACTTCTTAATATAGTCTACTGGGAATTGCAGGCTCTTCTGGAGGTGTGGACCACTCTGTTGCTTTTTCCTGACTGTCAAATAGGGATAGTATTTTGTTCTTCCTAAACATTATGAAATCATAGAAAGAAACATGGACTTAAATTATACATAATTATTTAGATTATTATTATATAAAATGGATTTAAATCAATATATTAAAAATTATTTAAATTGCAAAATTGATCTAAATCAGAAAGAATCTGGATTTAAATTGCTATGATCCCATGTTGGAAATTATCGTCACATTTTATAAAGCTAGTGTCATGCAAGTGTTTATTAATAACAAAAAAGGGGAAGGTGACCTCACAACTTTGTGGGAATTCCCTTCAACAGAATGTGTCTGAGCGAGGAGGTGGCTGAACCAGCCAGCTTCATGCAGTGCTAGTCCTTGTCCCTTTGGGGTGTATTGGGTGCCTGGAGTCAGTGCAAGCAGATAGCAAGAAGATATCATAAATACTTTTTGTCTGTTGTGAGCTAGTTGTGTGGTAGTATATCTCAAAAATCTTCTATTATGAGATTTCATTATCATGTTCTCTTGATGCTCTCTGAGTAATAAGGAATGATAGAAAAACATTTTCTTTACTTTATAAGGTCAGGTTCTGTTTCTAAACATGTTTTTTATTACAGATTCCTGGGAGTCATTCACTGCCCTTAATGATTAGTTTTAGGCCATTTCTTTGTGTCCCAGTACAAATTTGGAAAGGAATGTATTATTTCCTTTTTCCTTTAATTTCAAACGAGGCTAGAAAAGATTTTGTCTCTGGGGATATTAGTACAAAGCATGTGATTTCCCTGTCTATGACTGACTGACACATGGCTTATCCAGTCAGTCTGTATTAATCCTTTACACTTGTCACATGCTTACTGGTATCCACAAACATATGCTCTCTGTACTACTGAGCACTTGAAAATAAAACAAAAAAATTTAAAAGTTGCAGCTTGTTGTTTTAGCTTATGTGACAAAGCACCCAGAAAGATGTTCTTACTCAAAGGTAAGTTGGTGGTTTTTTTTTTACTTTTTCCATATGGAAAAGTAGAAAGACAGAATAATGTTCCTGATTCTGATCTTTGAGTCGAGCCCACAGTTCCGTGCTCTGTAGTGCAAAGAGGAAAACTGCTTCCCTGCACATAATAAGGATGCTGAACAAGCACTGCTCTGTGACATTACATTAGCCCTTAAAGGCTTAGTGCTGTGTCTGTGCAGAACAGAGGCAGAAGCATCTGGGATCCATTTGGCTGTTCCCATTATCACTCATGACTCTGATTGCACATCTTCTTGGCATCCTCACCTGTGAGGGCCAGGAGTGAAAACAATTCAAAGGTGAACTTTGTTCTCAGCCCCAGAAATTCATGATGTGGTAGCAGCAGTGTTGGAAGCAGTGTAGTTAAAACCTGTGTGGCTTCTCCCAGTGTTAAATCTGCCAAGCAGATGTCCTTATTCAGAGCCATGTCAACTGAGAAAATGTCAGCAGTTTTAAATGCAAAGAAAGACCTCTAAAATCTCAGCGATGTGCACTTGTGTGCTCTGCATGCTTTAGAAGCAGCCAGTTAATGAGTTTCTTGTGTCCATGTGAGCAGGTATTTTCAGTGTGTTTTATTACATTCACAAACTATTAAAAAACAAAGGAGACACATAGAAATATATGAATAAAATGCTTCAAGCACACTTCTGGATTAAGACGTAGTGAATAGTATGGCACCATACAGAAAAGGCAGCATTAAGAAATATTGAAATAACAGAATCAAGCAACATCCACCTGTCAGAAGAGCAAGTTATAATAGTGTTTGTTGGTGTGGGTCACATTTCATCATGACTCAAGTCTTTTCTGTCTTCTCTAAATAAGACAGCCTGGTTTACTTAGTGTGATTAAAGTTCCCTAGATGATGTATCAAAGTTGTGAAGGCTCAGATTTTGTCTCTGGTTACAGAATTGGTAGCTGTCTTACTATAGTATTTCTCTTTTTAGCTTATTGCTGTAAGGCAAGGGGATGAGGAATTGGAAGTAAAGCAAAAGCATTACCTGATAGGCCAACTGAGTGAAAATCCAAAAAATTACCATTAGGGGTTTTATTGTAGATAAACAGTCAATTATAATGCATTGCAGTGTTTATTAATACTGCTTGCTTATTTAGTTGCCCCTTGTTTTCATCCTGAGTAATCAAGCTCTCTTCCATCAACATTTCTCTAATCACCCTGTACAGATGGAAGGGGAGAGCAAGACACTGAAACTCATCCAGTGTCCCAGAACAAACCAGCAGCAAGCCCAGGAAAATATCCCCTGCACCGAATTCCTTATGTACTGGAGTTGCTCAGGGAGGCAGCCATCACAGCCAACCTGTTCTCAGCTTGCGAGCGTATGTGTCTGTATGTTGAAGAGCTGATGAGATAATGTTGCAGAAGGAATTGATTAGGAGTAATTTGCTAGGGGAAAGGAGCTGTATTGTGAGATGTCAGCAAGTAATGAAGCAGGGATGCCAATTGACAGGTGGACCAAAGCATTTTCAGTAGGATGGCGAAGGAAATCGGTTCCAAGATGCAATTGCTCTAATTGAGGCTGTGAAGAGATAAATGGGGAAAGTTTGCAACAGCTGGAGACTGCTCTGAAGGAAAACTTTGAGGGTTTGTTATCCTCTCAGGAGGTCTTTTAGTCACCATGGTGATGCCTCTGGCAGACATCAGCAGGGGGAGAAAAAAAGCAGTGAAACCAAAACCAAAGTCAAACAAAAGCCCCCAAGCAAAGGGTTCTAGACATATGGGATAAAAATAAAGAAATAAATATTGGTGGTGATGTTCTTTGAACTGGCACTTGAAAAGAACTTAAGTACATGTCTAAACAGTGTTGGGGTGCTGTGCTTACAAGCTCTGTAAAAATTTCAGTAATTATACAGCAGTGTATGTTGGTCACTGGGAACAGTACTGCTGTTACCTGTGCTTTTGGGGCCCACTGGCACTTCTGCAGGACAGTTTGCATGTGTGTCCACTAGAAAGGCACATAGAAAGTTTCATGGTGTGCTTAGGTTTTATGGTTTTGAAGTGAGAAGGATGGTTATTTGAAGGGCTGCTTCAGAACTAGGATCAGTAGTTCTCTGGTTAGCTGACATGATGGTTTTTGGTCAAAGGTTGATCTTGGAGGTCTTTTCCAACTTTAATGATTCTGTGATCACTATTCATGTTCTGTTGCCCTTGATATTCAGCTGACTACTTTATTTCTTCTTTTTCTTTTTTCCTTCTATTTTCATCACATCACTCCTAGCTGTTCCCTTTTCCTGCCGCTTTGAAAGTTTATCTCTTTTTTCACTATAGGAATCTCTCAAACACACTCCTTAGATAAGCTGTATGTAGAGTACATTAGTTTTATTTTCATCTCATCAGTCACTCCCTTTAGGCCTGGATAATTTGTACTGGAGTAGAAAGGGGTGAGTTTAGCCAATACTTCTGTCTGTTTTTCTTCTCAAATTTTAAATAGATTGATATATTGAGTTTAAGTTAATGCTGAAAAAGACATACTTTTAATATGTCTATGCTTCAGCATTATTGACACACATGCTGGTGTTGATTGGCTCATTTGTATGGTGGTGGCAGGCAAAAGACCTCGCATTACATCAGAGTCCCCTTGGGCCACTGCTGAACAAACAAATGACTAATTGTATTTGCTGTATTGAAGATACTATCCCGTAATGTCAAAATGGATGCAGATGAATTTACAAAGGAACAAAAGGAAAAGCAAAGGAAAAATGGGAGCTGCAGTAATTGGGTTGCGTGCCTGGAAGCAAGCAGAATTTTATTTTAGAATGCTGGATAGGTTGTCTTTTAAAACAGAAATATCTTTCTTTGGGTTGTGTTGAAGTAGTCTCTAGAAAGTGTAATACTTTAGTGGTATACATGTGTAACTGGGAACTTCCAGACCTTGTTTTCTCTGTTTAAATGCTACATGCCCTACCCATCATAACTCACTTCTCATGAGTCTTGTTGAAGATATATGTCATAGGATAAGATCTGAAGGGGAAAGTATTGTGATTATTTTCTTTTCTGCATACATATCATAGCCTGGAAAGAAAAATAAACGTGAGCACAAAAATGTATGATGCCAATGTTGCCAATGAAGTAAAACCAAGTTTTGCAGTTTATAATTGAGGGAAACAACTTTTTTAGCCTTTCACCTTCTAATAAAAAGAATGATACCAATATTTTTGCAGTAAGGGAGCATGCTGAAATGCAGTATCTTGATTTATATAGCACTTAGTAATGGAAATGTCTACATCTGAAAGTAACGGCTCACTGACAATGGAAATTTAGCTTTCCTGTAAACTTCTTGAGCAGGTTGCTGGTGTGTTGTAGAGGTGAGGGAGGGCTATTGTGTTTTTGTTAGTTGGTAAGCATGTATAGTTACTACTGTTATGAGAGTCTGACATGAGAATTTGGAAATCCGTATTTGTTTGGTTTTGTTTGGTTTTTTTATGCTAGTATTTTCTTAGTGTTTTTATTTGGATTCCTTTGTTTCTACGAAATTGATCCTAAGCATCGTGTCAAAAACATCCAGTACATTTCTACACATCAAAGAGCTTGTTTTTGTAGTGCTCCATATGAAAAACAAGTGAGCACAGCGCAAATATGGTGGAAAATAGTTAGTTATCCTAGATATTTGAGATACCAGCTCTTTTCACCAGTGGCTGAGAGAGCTGCCATTTTTTTAGTTCTTGCTGACTTAATACAGAGCTGTATGTAGACCATAGTTCTTACCATACCTGAGCTCAGTGTGGTTGTAGTTGCTCAGTATCTGGATTGGTTGGTCTTCATGAGTAGACAAGTAACACTGTTACTTTGGCACCTGCTAGCACACAGTCTCTCTTCTCTGTGCAGCGTTATTTATACACTCTGCTTGATGTAGGTCAGCTGTAGACACAGCAGTGCAAATTAGCTTGCACCGGACAGCCTTAAGTTCCCTCACCACATATAGCCACTTGACCTAACTCAAAAGAGGATCGTACATCTTTTACGTTGTGTGGTTTCTAGTCTTTTTCCATTGGATGGTCTAGTTGCTATGTAAGCACTAGCAAGTCTTCAATTTCCTTTTGCTCTGTGATGTAAACTGGTTGCTGATAGACTATGCCTAATGCCAAAATAATTGGACAGAAATGTGTTACACTGCTCAACTGTGTATGGTTTCAATCTATTCTGGCAGTATTATGTGAAGATTGCCTTGAAAGAGAAAGATCCATTTCATGTATTCATGGAATATATTGTCATACAAGAATGTGAGTGATGGAGGAAGTTCTGACATGTTCTGTAACAGGTGGAAAATTTCACTAGTAGTGACTTCAGTTTTCTGATAATTGGTTTTCCCCATTATTCCCCCGGTACAATGTTACAGAAGGTATGGCATCTGAATATAAACTAAGATGTAAGCAAATACTGCCTTGAAGTACTGCAATGAGCGTGGTTTAATTTATAACTAAATATACTTGAATCAAGTCACTGACCTGAGATGAATCGCTCAGATTTATGCTTGTTGCAAGGTCAGAATGACATTCTCTTTCGCTTATGTTTGTGACCTTACTGTTCTGTTGTGGCAATTGTTGTCACCTTATCAATTCAGCATTTTATGACTTATGAGAGAATCAAATGGAGAGAATAAAAACCGGAGGCCCCTGTTTAAATATAAATAACTTTGAGGATTAGCAAAAATGACATGGAAATTGATTATATGTAAAAAGAAATAAATTAATGTACAAATGTGTTAAGTACTTCAAAGTTTTCCCTGTATGGAAGGCACCTTTCCAAATAACTTCTGAACCTTTGAACAAAGGAAAATGAGCCTGTGGAACAGCCTACTCCTCTGAGACAATTGAAAGAAAATTGGCTTTTCCTGGAATTTGCTTTCTGCTCTAAGCATGCATTCCAATTTAGTAGTACTGAAGGGAAGATGTAACTGTCAGAATGATGTGTTGGAAGGACTTCCCCGAGGAAACTGCAGCTCTCACATACTTTGTATCTTCTAGCAGCATTCTCTTATGGAAAAGCCAAAATAATTCTGTACTAATCTTGCTCCTTAGCACAAAGGAGCAGAGTTGAGAGCTGTATTTGAAGCAGAACACCTAAATCTGAAGAACTGACCCGTACCTCCAAGTGTATATTGCTTGAGGGAGCCTATTAAACTTAGCTAAAATGGGAGGAAATATCAGATTAATTGTGTCTCTAGGTCCATTCCACAAGAAGGGAAATATTTTTCTGGATTTTCGATAAAATGGAGCATTATGTTGTATGTAACAGTGGCTGGTCCTACATGGTGTGCTCGTGAAACAGTTAATCACATAGCTCAGGAACAGGTTTCTTGTTTGATGAACTAAGTGGCTGATCTTGGAACAGAAATTTCTCTTTTTGTTTTCAGGCACTTAAATAGATGAAGTATTGCTTGCAGGCCCTGAGACTGAGTTGTCACAAGGGGAGATCTATTTTTAACAGGAATATTGAGGAGAGCACGTGTAAAGGGTGGAAATTCTTTCTAGGATAGAAGAAGTATTAAGATCCAAGAGCCTACATCACACTGTGGCACTTTGATCTTCAATAAATACAGTGAGGAATTGTGAGATACTTGGAGAGAAAGTAGGTGAAAAGAAACAAAACAGTGAAAATGCTATTAATGGCTGGGGGGGAAAAAAAAAAAAGGGCAAATACCATATCTGCTAGAGAATTATGGGGTAGTCAGCCTAACATCAGTTCCTGGGAAGATTACTGAGCAAATTTTCCTAGAAGCTACTTGCAAGCATGCAAAGGATGAAAAGCTAACTTGGAATAGCGTACATGGATTTACTCAGGGCTAATTATGTAATTATGCTTGGCCAACCTCATTACCCTCTGCAATGAGACTGGCTTTGTGAATAACGGGTACAGGAGACGTTTACCTCCCTTCTGCAAAAGCTTTGATGCAGTCTCCTGAAATATCTCTATAGCCCAGCTTGTGAGATATGGGTTAGGTAAGTGGATGATGAGATGGGTAGGAATTTGGCTTGACTGCTGGTGCAAAGGGCTGTGCTCAGTGGCAGAAAGTTCAACATACAGTCGATGACTAGTTGTGCCCTTCAGGGGTCAATGCTGATGCCAGTACTGTTTAATGTCTGTGTTGATGACCTGAGTGATGGAACAGAGCACTCCCAGCAAATTTGCAAATTACCAAATTGGGGACAGCCGTTGATGAGCTGCAATTCAGAGGGACCTCAACAGGTTGGAGAAATGGGGTCATCACAATGAATCATGAAATTTGACAAAAGCAAATGCCAAGTTGTCTATGACTACAGGAGAGTTCCTGTGCAACAGGACAACAGGATATGTTGCAACTGAATGAAAGAAAGCAGCTTTGTGTCTTTGTTTGGAGAGCCAATTACATGGTGATCTGCATAGCAAGAATGTGGTCAGCAGCCCAAAGGAATGGTTTCCTCCCCTGTAGTCAGTATTTGTGAGACTACATCTGGAGTCGTACATTCAGGTTTGGGCTTCACATGACAGAAGACCACCAAGGTGGTAAAGGTGCTGAAAAACATGAAATATGAGAGTCTGAGGGAACATGGTTTGTTCAGCCCTAAGGGGAGAGAGCAAATAAATACTATGGTTGTCTTTAAGTATCAGACTAGGAGTTTATATAGAAGACTCTTTTTGGAGACTCACAGAAACAGCATGAGAAGAAATGGACCCAAGATGAAATGTGGAAAAACTTAATTTAAAGAGCAGGATGGTAAAATACTGGAACTGGTTGCCCGTGAAGAAGTCGTTGAATGTCCTTTCTTTGAGATATTCAAAACTGATCTGAAGTAGTTATTGAGTATTCTGCTCTCATTGGCCTTGCTTTGAGTTGGAGGAGTGGGAAACTACATGATCTCTACATCTTCCTTCCAATTATTCAATGGTTCTTTGTTCCTAAGCATGTGAGGTGTGAAGGCCTGTATGTTCTGTGTTTTCTATGGGAGTATGGAATTCATGGAACCGTCAGCATTTTTCAGTGCTTCCTGCAAGGTGCAAGCATTGGAAGTTACTTTTTATCCATATTTTGCTGTTTTTATATTGCATTCAGAAGGAGGCTTACAAAAGATCAAACATAAATGATCAAAAGTTTGAATAACTAGGGTTTATAAAAATTTTGTCTTTGTGTCTCGCCTGCCAAAGAAGTGAGGAGGTAAGCGATTATGTGCTACTTACATGTCTCTCTAGCTGTCACCTGTGGAGCTCTGTAGGATGCAAGTGCTGCAGTTTGAGGAAGAATGAGTGACCCTTAACGGAGGGCTTAAGAGGCATTCCAGGCCTGGAGATGAAAGGATGAAGAACAAATCCTATGTATTATTGAAGCGTGTGAAAGGCATGAAAGAGCTAGAAGTAAATCAATAGTTTGCATTTACAGCACAGGAGAGTAAAAAAAGATAGACTGGGATTTATTCTTTCAGCTTATTTGAGAAAGACCTTTTTTCCTGCATAGGGAGCACAGATCTGAGTTTTAGATAGAATTCTGTGTCTTTGGCACCCTGAAAAGTGTACCCGAAAGAGAAGTCTTCTGTGTTGTCTCCCAAATAAATGATTTAGTAATTAAATGCTTTATTGGGAATGCAGCTGACAATTCACAATAAAGTGGTAGAGATTGAAACTAAAATACTAAGGTTCAGTGCTTGCAGAGGTGGAGATGAATACATACTTGAAACATGAGTGAAGAAAATCTTTATCAATTTTAATCAGTTTCTCAGTAGGGGAAGAGTAGGAGTAGGTGTAGGAGAAGAGGTTAACAGGACACATCCTACACATTCTTTGCTCTTTCTTCAGCCTTATTAATTTAACTTATCTTTGTAGAACTTTTTAACAATACCCATTAAGTACCATATCACTTGCTCATTACTCTAGGAAGTCCCTTCTGCATATAGGTGCTTGGTAGTAGCTATTACTGGTCTACCTTAGCACTATGTGGTGATAGGGTGCATCATCTTGTAATGTAATGATAGATTAATTTCAAAGGCAAGCAAGTTAAATTTCTCCTATTAGTCTGTGTAGGCCCCCTTCAAGAATAGGACATGGCCAGGGCATTTAAGATCAAATACTGTATAGAGGTGCAAAAATGTAGCATTAAAGCATAATTTAAAATGTGTAAGAAAAGATAATATCGTTCTCTGTTATGATACTATGGATATTATCTGTAATATTCATAGAAGCTTATTGCTTCTCTGCCTGAAGTCAGCTAATACTTTCAAAATGAAGTGTAGGGAAATCACTGCTGTTGTTAGATCAATGTGATCAGCCCACAGACCTTTCATTATCCTCACTTGTGTGACACATGCTATTGCGTTGTGCAGCTGAAGGCCACAGACTCAGGGCCTCTCAGGTGATGATGTATTTTAGTCAAGATGGTAACTGCTGAATTTCTCGGGAGACAATAAGTGATGGATTCACTTGTACAGAGTGGCTGAATATCAAAGTCATAAGACTTACTGGTAGCCTCTGCCAGAGGGAAGAAGCATTGCATTTGCTAAAATGACTCATGCAATACATTTTTGAAGGTGATATGTTCATCATGGCAGTGGGAATATCTTAGTCTTCAAGTACTGTTGAGACACTGGCATTGTGTGGCTGTATCACCCTGCTCTTCTGGGTAAAGTCCAGGTGCTCCTTTGCCACTGAATGCTGCTGCGTGTAAGATGGAGGCTGCTCTAGTGTGGTGTAAAAAGTGTGATGCTGAGGTGCTTTCCATTGTGATGATAAGAAAGGACCATGGTGGATGGCTTTTGTGGCTAAATATCTTTTGCCGTGAAAGAAGGGTAACCAGGCATGGGAGATAAGATGTCTCCCTTGAGTGATAATACGTCTGTAAGTGGGGTAGCAGAGAATGCTGGGAAAGAACTGATACTAAAGACAAAGCCACTGGCTGAGGGGAACGAAGGTCAAGGTGAGCAAGTTATTCAGAACCACTCTGCTTTTTCTCTCCCCTGCTGACTTTCTTCAGATACAGTTGTTCTTGAATGATCACAATCAGTATATCAAAATAAACGCTTTACAGAGTAAGGTAAAAGGAGTTGCTGGCAAGACTGTAAATCCTCTCATGGAACAAATGATAACTCAGCTCAAGAGCCCTTTTGTCCTGGGAGTGTGAGAGGGATATAAATTCTCTGAAAGTATCTGTCGGTTGGAATTGCTCTGCATTCATCATGCCAGCTCTCTGTATCATTCATGAATGTCATAAGACACTAAAGAATTGGCACTTCATGGTGAGAATGATTAAACAACCATTACACTTGTCTTTTACTCTGGCATGGTACTTTTAACAGATTGCCTGTATAAAGTTTGCATATGACCATTTGTCCTAGAGGTGGATGCCCTAGCATTTTGCCCTGGTAAGAAGAAGAGGTATTAGCAAGAAAAGCTGTGTGTCATTTACACAGAGTAGTTTGTATGCTGTATTACTAGCTCTGGATAGTTTTTGTTTTTACATTCCCACTATATGACCTTGGGGAAGGTTAGAGAGCCTTGGGAATAGTGAGTTTTCATAAATGCATTTCTTCTCATCATTGGCCTTCCTTGTGTGAGCCAATGTTATATTTGAGGTGAGGTCAAAAAGCTCAGAATTCCAAGTTTCTTTCCCTGATACGTCAAAACGTCCCCATTTAGTACTAAAAGACTAGCCTGTATCTACAATAGCAATCAACATGAGAGTGGGTTTTCAGAATGAAATTTAATAGCAGGGGCCTGAGGTTGATACTGCAGACATTTTTGATTCTGAAGTGTTACTTTGGACTAGCTCTAGTCTGGTACTGTAGACTAATATCTGGTTAAAAGGTGGACTGCAACTTCCAGTTTGTTTTTATTTGAAAGGAATCAAGTCTGTGTACTCTGAGACTGCTCTGATGTGAACCAAAGGATGGCAAGTGGTAATAGATTAGAAAGTTTATTTCAAAAGCATACTGCTGAAATGTAATGGCCAGCAAAAGGTTAGATATCTGAAAACCTGCTTCTTGTTCCAAACTCTTCTGCTGATTTAGCATATTATATTTGGTAAAACTTATCTTCTGATGCTCTGATGAATAGCTGCAACAAAGGACCAAGTCTTCTTAGCTGTCAAGACTGAAAATTTGGGTTTGATATCTTGCAGTGAAGACAGTAAACGTAAACTGTATTTTCTGTTTTGATATCTATGATTAAGGAAATGTGAACAGGTATGTAAGGAAGAGTGAAGAATTACCTACAGTTAAACAAACCAATGTAGTCTCAAACTGGTCATGCAAGATATTATGCTACGTAGACTTGGAGTGGCTAAATGAAACTGAGAGCACAGATGTTTTTGTGGTATTGTTTTGCTTTGGTTTTGGTGTGGCTTTTTGTTTGGTTTTTGGGTTTGGGGAGGATATTTTGAGTGGTTGTTTTTCATTGTTTGGGTTTTTTGTTTGCTTTCATTTGCTTTTTTCGTGATGGTTTATTTGTTTTAATGTAATGAACTGTGGCTTAAGGATGAAGACTAGAAAAGCATTCTGTGGAGGAGAGTTGAATTGGCTGAGATCAATAGTAACAGTTTGGCTTCCATCCATCCTGACTAGGACATTTTGTTACCATTCAGGTTCTGTAAAACTTTAGTGAACTAACATCTCTATTCTTCCTCCAAGCCCCAAGTGAGCTATGAATCCTGCTGTGCTTCTCAATGCTAGCAGTAGTCTCTGTATTCTACTCCTCTGGCATGCTGCCTTCTGGTCTTCTCGAAGGACATCCTCTTTGTGTGCTCTTTTATCAGGATATACCAAGAAATTGCATCCTGGCTCTACCTCCTCTTTGGCAGCAGAATGCACCTAAGAATTAGTTCCTTCTTCCTTTACTGAATTTAGTCACGGTTGCACCTAATGAAGTCTCTTTGCAGGTGGTGGATAACTTGGACCCCAATAGACATGTCCTGCGGTTCTGCAAGGGTCACAGTTTTCTGGGCACTTCTACTCAGCAAATTCCATATTTCTCTTGTGTTTGTATCTTCTTTTGTTTCTTCTTCTGGTGCATAGTGGTTTTAAGCTTTTTGTTTTCTACAGTTGTTGTGAGCACTGTGGTTTTTGTTTTATTTAAGTATTTTGCTTACTATGTAGTGTGCAGCCAAAAAAAAAAAAACAACAAACAAACAAAAAAACCCCCCAAACAAACAACAACAACAAGAACAAAAACCCCCCAAAAACAAACAAAAAGCAAAACAAAACAAAAAAACCTGGAAGACTTGTCCTTGTGGACTTTTTCTAGATTTATGTGTTTCATCTGGCTGCCTAAAACTGTGGGTGCTGAATTTGATGACACAACTGGTCTCTTTACTGAAAGAAAAGGCTTGAGGACTGAGGGTGCTGGTATGATAAAAGTCTGCAAGGCAAGGTTGACACTAAGAGGATAGATATAGGGACGGATTACTATGCGTTACAGAACAAGAACTAGGGAACATGTGATCTATTTAGCAAAAGCAAGTATGAAAAAGATGATTCTTCACACAGAAAGGTGATTCTTCTTCACTCAGGCTGAAAGAGACCTCAGGAGGTCTCTAGTCTTGCTCCTTCTTGGAGCAAGGTCAACTGTGAGGTCAGATCAGGTTGCTTGGGGTTTTATGAAGTCACATCTTGAAAATCTACACACACAGAGACTCCAAAATCTCCTTGGGCAGCCTGTTTGTCTGTCTGACGTTGTGAGAAGAATGCTTTTGCCTCCTATAGTCAGATTCTCTCACTTCAAGCTATGCCGGTTGCATCCTGTGCTTTGTCTGTGCACCACTATGAAGAGCCTGCCTTTGGCTTCTCAATAACCTCCTTGCAGGTGCACTGAGACTGTCCTCAGGTCCCCTTCAAGCGGATACTGCCCAAATCCTTTGGCATTTCCTCACAAGGCAGGCAGTTCAGCCACCTGACCATCTTTGTGGCGCTTCACTGAACTTGCCCCAGTTTGTCAATCCAAAATTAGATGCATTATTCTGGATGCAGTCTAACAAGCACTGAGTAAAGGGGAATAATCACTTAATCTACTAACAGCCTAAGGTCCTGCTAAGAGAGTACAAATGCTGTAGGCTGCCTCTGCTGATGGGGTCCACAGCTGGCTAATGTTTAACTTGCTAGATCACGGACAGATTTGTGTGAGTCATTGCTAAAGGTTTGTAAGTCATTACTGTGAATGCAAAACTTCTAAATGTATTCAAGGAGAGACTGGGTAAGTACTTGAAAATTAGATCTTTTTGGGATTACTCCATAAACAGACCACATGAGGCGGAGTTAATTGGTGAAAAGACTCATGGTCTGGATGCATACCTTAAGGAAACAGGCTTGCTCTACTCTTAGTTTTCCTTGGGTATCCACTTAGGACAAATGCTAAAGACATGACCATGAACTAGCATGATCCTCATCTGACCAATCATGTTGTTATAATGGAAATTAAGGCATTACTGAAATATTTTCAGAGTTGCAATCTGTTACATTTAAGATGGTGTGCCTGTGGTCGTCTTGGGTCTGTTTCAGTCAGAAGCTAATCCCTAAATTCCTTCTGAGATGATAAACATCCCCAACATGCCCAATGGCAAATTACAATTTTGGGGGAAATTTGATCTTCCCAGTATCCCAGGTTTAGAGAAAGCGTATGCTTGAATTACAGATATCTTGGACCTTCTAGTAGTTCTAGGAACATTTCTGTACTCTCCTCCTTTTCCTCTTCCAATCTTTTTAATGCAGTGTAACTAATAAGAAGTAGCATACTGTCTAATCCGATTGTTGGCTGATGCACACATACTGGGAGGAAAGTGACTCGTATTAATTTGCTGTCATTAAAAGAGACAAACACAGAAAGCAGGCATGATCCAAATTGCTGCTTCTGTTTTGTGTTGCAGCTTTTATAGCTCCTCCTCCTTTTTGTACAGAATAAAGCTCCTTCATGTTTTAAAGTAAGAAAGGAATTTCAGTTTCATGCCAAACAACGTCTCCTTTCTGTGATGATGATGATGTCGAGTTTCAGTCTGAGGGGGTTTGTCAAGGGAAGAGCAAGCATCCTGAAGGGAAAAAGAGGTTTATGAGCTAGTTCATGAGCTTTGCATTTTCCACCACTTTAAGTTTTGTTTTCTTTTAGGCAATTTAAAGCTCTTGATAAATAAAAGGATGTTTCAGCTGTTGTATCATAGAAAGTATTAGGTCAGTCTGTCTTTGCTCCTAGAACGGATCCTGTGAAGGAATGGTCAAATGAAGCAGATGATGATTATTAGATCTTCTGTAATCTTTTTAACATGTCCCCTGCCCCACCCCACCCCTCTTTTTTTTTTTTTTTAAATTTAAGTAGATGTTTGTATTAATAGACCCCTTAAACTTGGGGTGTGGAAAACACAGCACCTGAGTCAGAGATGTACAACTGCCAGAGAGGATCTTTAGGTGAAGGAGGAATAGGACTTTTCATGCTGATTGATGATACTCAGTTTTGACTAGGCTTTCATTTCTTGATGTGTGTGATTGAGTGAAAGTAACTCAAAAGATATCCCTGGGATATCCTGATATTGCAGATCATTCATATAGTATAAGAACACTGGTGTATATGCATGAAAACTGAGGAAGTGTTCATGTCTAGCTTGTTTTTGGTTCCTGAGATCTTATTAATTCTTTGGTCTAAGAACTTTATTTGGTGTGATGAGAAGTGGAATAGGAAGAGGAGTACTAAAATAAAGATTAGAATTACAGTGTAATTGAAGTTTAGTATTGAGGGCAATAGGATGACTGTTTATAACTGGAGACAAAAAATAGCTGTTTGTCAAGGTTGCTGCCTTGGTAAATCTGGAAGCGTAGAAGGAATTGGACACCTCTCTTGGTCTTTTTTTTTTTTTAATTCTCCATTATTAATTTGTTGGATAATGGTAGCTGGTAATGCTATCATGCATCTAAAGTAACTGCAGGGCAAAAAAGTTGTATTATGCTGAATGCAATGCATTTAGTGGACAACACCCATGGAAGTAACTTAAAAAAATAAAACTGTGGCACCTGGAAATTTGGAACACCTGTTAACTCATCTCTAAACAATACAGGTATTCCAGCACACCTAGAGCTGACCCAGTTGAAATTATTTCAAGTAATGAAGAGTCAGTTTAATAATTCATGCTCTTCAGGAGTATATATCAAAACCAGGTAAAAACTTCACCTATTTTCATCACTCTTGTCGTTTTTAATGCATAAGGAAACTGTTTTGTTTCTTTGACAGTCCTCAAAATAGTCTTTTGTCATTCTTTCACTCTTTTTACTCGTAAGCGAATAACAGGAATTTGGAGTTGCACAGCACTGTTAGTCTATTTGATGTGGCCAGAGTGAGTTAAATTGTCAAAACAGCTGTCAGAAGCTGTGGCAATAGATCTGCAATATCTAGAATGGAAAAAGTCCTGTCAGAAATGAACTTGTGAAGAAAATGAAAAAGCTAGCCGAAATGCCTTAATAACAGAAATCTTTACAGTTGTATGAATGAATGTTACAAATTGGATTCCTTGTTCTTTTTGCTTAATCACTGTCCCCTTCCCAAAATCCTCCAGATGACCGTTATCTCACCACTCAGGAATGCATGCCATATCCTGGAAGAAGCTTCAGGGAGTTTTTCTATTGGTCCTTATTTACTCTTTTCTATTGGTTGTTAACCCTAGATTTCTATTGTTAATAGTCTAAATCCCCTCTGGCTCCTTATTGGTAGTAGTTTGAGCCCCCCAAAACCTACATATATCCCTACCCATGATCAATAAACTCTCTCTCTCATTCCTCTCCTGTGGTCTCTGTGTCACTCTTTTTGGGGTCCCTGGGGACCATGTGGTGGGGGACAGCGGGATAGCACATCCCCTCCAGGTAACGGGCGAATTGCCGGGACCTGGAGCCCCCCTCAGCTGTTGCAAGAAGCTTCATTTTTTTACTCAGCCAATGTACATCTTTTTGGCAGTGTACAGGTTTCAGATGATGTTTTCTTGTCTGTGTTGTCATGTCATAAATTTTTGAGGAGCCATAAACAGACACAAGCCATTTGAAACTTGTGCAGTGTGTGCTGTTTGCTTTAGATCCCCCTTAGAACTGGTGGTCAAAGCATGGCTTGTTTTTCCTCAAGAGTGTAGCAAGATGCTGCATGTAAGATGCTGAACTATCTGGCTGAGTTAAGGCCTGAAGAGCTACCCCATAGTTGTTTGTCTGACTGGAAACTGAGTGGTCAAATATGCAGTCTACCTTAAGCTGTGAACATATGGCAGAGACCTTAATTTTGGGGGCAGTGATCAGGTCAGTCTGATCAGATTTCAGACAAAACATCCAATCTATTCTGTCAGAGTTTTCTATTAGAACAGAAATTGGTCTTAGCAGCTCTTGCTTGTTGCCTTGTTCATCTTCCCTTGTGAGGGCGGAATAGCTCTTTATATGCCATGTTTTTGGAACTGCTTTTTTATTACATGACCAAATAATTTACTGCAGCAGGAAGTATCATTTTGTGTCCTTACTGAGTTTCTGCAGATGTGTGCCTGATCTCTTCTCACTTGCTTTCATGCTAGTATTCTAACATGTATTACTTTACTACTGCCTTTTCTGGTGATGGAAATAGTAAATGAATTGCCTATTTAGATAAGGGTCACCATTACTTTTTCTTTATGTAAATTTGGAAAAAGCTCTAGTTTTTCTTACTGAGACTTTGTGTGAATTTTTGAATGTCTGTATAAACTATCACATCTCCATTATTTAATTATACCTTTAGAGGACTGGTGATTAAAGTGCTGCTAATTACAAGTGCTACCAAGGTTTCCTTCCTTGTGTGAATTGACTCTTGATATGCTCATGTAACCTGTGGTCATGCATAATGTGTTACTGATTTCATCCTTTGACAACACTGCTTCTTGAAAATAACCAAAATTTCAGTTTCTTGCCAAGAAAGAAGAGCAAAATGTTATCACAAATTTTCCTGTAGTTGAACTGATAGCTTCCTGTTAAATAGCAGAAGGTTATGATTATAAATAAATATGTTAGGACCTTTACACTAGCAAATTAAATATCCTGAGAGACTCATGGGAACTACTGGACTGAACAGAAAACGTAGTAGGACCATAAAGCAGGCACAAAATGGAAGGTGGGCAGGAAAGTCCAAGAAAAGCAAGCAGTGGTAAGGACAATGCAGTAGGATTCTTTTCGTTGAATACTTATAAGTCTTTGCCTTTAAAAATGGGTATCTTCCGTTTCTTCCCGAAGGAATTTAAAAAAAGCTTCTGGTCCTTTTACAAAAATGTTAAGAAGTAAAATATCTATACTTGTCACCGCTTAGGACTTCTCCAATGAGTGTATGGTATTCTATACCATCTATATCATTCCCAAATCCTACACCTTCCAACTATATATGTATGTACACAGATACCATTTCTATAGTCAATGGCTGTCCCTCCAAGATGTCTGTTGAGTTCATTTGATCCGTGCCTGGATTGTCTCCATCCTAGATGTCTTCCAGGGCAGGAGAGCCTGTGTGCTGTTGGCTGCTTTGAAGCTGCATCAAGAGCTCACAACTGTCCCACTGCATTACCCACCAAGGGCACCCAGGTCTGTGAGCAAAAACAGATTACCTCAGCTGAGATGGTTTTGCCCATGACAATGGCACAAAGAGATGTGGCACCTTGGTCATGAATTTTGGTATTAAGTAATTACTTTACCTTTTGAATTGGCTGGGATTCCTCATAATTTTTGTCTTAAAGATACATTTTGGTTGTAAAAATACGAACTGCAAAATCTACACTATGTTCAGCTGGTACTTATGTGTCCATGTAGGGTACACGTTGAAGGTAGTGTTAGACAGTTGAAGTGGCAAAACACTGTAACAACAACAACACAATGGAATTAATCAGTCTCTCAGACTTCTCTATTATCAGGGTACAGCTGGTGTTGTATTTATTAAAGGAGTTACATAACTAAACCTTGAACAATGAGGAAAAACTAAAGTGGCTGTTCATTAAGAGTGTTTCTACTATCTGTCTTGAATAGCAAGTGTCTTAGGAAAAAAGTATGTGTTTTTGTCTAATGAAGTGATCTGTAACAAAGCTTGGGTACAGTGAGAAGATCTCCAGATCAACACACTTTCATTTCACCATCTTTTTTTAAAATCAGAGTTCTTCAGTTAATTATTCTACAGTTCTCTGGAACACCACAAAATAAGGACAGTTATTGATTTAAGATCAGAAGGGACTGCTGGAGGTAAACTGGTCCAGGCAGGTCACTCTGCAAGGCCAAGCAGATAGAGTTATTCAGGGCTTGTCAAATTCTGGTGAAGCTGAAATCTCCTTGCCTGAAGTCCAGGGTTGTAGTTCTGTCTGTCTTGTTAAATTCTCTTGAAGTTTCAGACTCTATAAACTCATGGTTGCTCCAGTCAAATAGAAGTATTTACATCAAATGTGTTTGTGTTGCAGGGTTTGAGGGGTTTTTTGGGTTGGGTTTGGGATTTTTGGGTTTGTGGTTTTGTTTTTTTTTTTTTAATTATGTGATTACAGTATGGTTGTAACTCTTGTTATACTTCCTCTTCCACTTTTATTTGATATTTGCACCTTGTGTTTTTGGACTGGACTTTTTTTTTTTTCCATAATCTGGGTGCAAAATGATACTAGCACAATATAATATGCATCTCTTTTCAAACGTGGTGATCGGTATCATGTATGGCCTCAAAACGGTGGTGAAGGGATGTTGATGTATCCAAAAATTATTGTGTATTACACTATACACTGATAAAGCAAGTGGCCCATCTGTCATTATGCAACTGCTGGCCACCAGGCTTCTACTAACAGGTCTGTTTGGGTAGTGCTTCTCTGGTTGTTGCATCAGAATTATCTTTGTTTCAAGAGCTCGATGCCTTGCCAGAGTATATGACTGCAGAATCCATCACAGTGAAACCCTGCCACAATTTTGGTAAAGTTGGACAGCCTGTGGGCCAGCTGAACGCCAGAACTGAGTTGACATTCCCAGTTGAACCAGAGCACTCCATGTCTTCATGAAGCCTTATGTAGAGTCATCTCACAGAAAACTGAAATAAGACCCAACAGAGGTAGATTTTTACTGTGTTACCTCTGCTCTTTACCTTAGGAACCTTTGGTGCCTCAGTACCAAAGTACTCAATATCTTCAGGGTAGGCTTAGAAGCAAAATCTGTGCTTTTGAGGTGAGGAGAAAATAAGATCTATTTAAGCAGTTACATTTCATGAAAGGCCTATGAGGATATAATTAGTTCTAATTGGCTCTCACTGGAGGACTGAGATGGTCTACCTGCAGCCAGATGGCTCTTACAGGGGCAGAGAAGTAATTTGACTTCATAAATAGTGAAGAACCCTCCTTTAAGCTTGTTTTTGCTGCTGAAGGGCCTGATAACCATTACAAAGAAAAGGAGGAGAACTTGAAATTCAAGTGAGAGTAATTTTGAAAAGTGTGGTTTAATCTATAAAGCCATCAAGAATGAGTAAACCTTGTTTTGCTTAACACTTTGCTGTGCCTAATTTTGGTCTGTAATACAGATACATATAGAAGTTATGGAACAAACTGATAAACTGAAGGGGAGTATATTTGTAGCATAGTTTTAGGAGTCTGTTGGTATACCTGTGCATGGGGGGAAGACATAGATATTTCACTATTTGGTCATCGCCAACTATCTAAGCATAAGGTTACAGATACAGTTGGGGATTTGTTTAAACAGACAAACAACACCCCTTTCTACACATCTTGCCTTAGTCATGAAGCCTCTATCTAGAGTTCAAAGCTCAATGAGGAGATTGAGTTCAGTCTGTAAAATTAATCTTTCTGAAACTGAAATAATATATGTGCACAATTCCAGAATGCCAATGTGCTCTTTTGTTAATTCAGAATTGTGAGTGAAATTTCCTATCTAAACCTCATTTCAGACACATTTGTCTGGATTTTCTGAGGGCATGTTTTGTTGGATATGCACAGGCCTGGAAGGAGAGAAACGTGGTTTGTTTTCACTATGTCATTGAGTCAGCCGTTCACAAATCATTTCATTGCTGTCTGGCTGAGTTTTTGATGTCTGTTTTGGTAATGTGTTCTGAGATGTCTAGAGGAAGCCTCTTTAGCATGAGGGAAGTGTATCAATTATTTCTAATAATGTGTTGCATTTATTTGGAATTCAGGTCATAAAGAGCTTTAGTGAAGCTGCAGCTTTGTAGGCAAGTGTAGAAGCTACCCATATATGATCCCTGTTTCTGAATCTAACTACATTTACTCTGTTCAGAATTGTTTGATACAGGTTTCTTGTTGGTATGGTGGAAAAAAAATTAATCAGTTGTAGTTTCACTCAGATTAGAAAATGTACCCAGTAATTGCCTGTACTTTCTACAGATATTTCATCCTTTTTGCAGTAATGGAACCTGGTTATTTTTGCTTACTATTATATAACCATTGTAATAGTGCTCAGAAAATGAGGTGCGGTAACTGGCTGCAGCACTTGGAAGTGTTGTTCCTGGCCTGTCTGTAGTTTTGAGTCTAGGACAGGAATTTTAGATATATTTCCCAAGAAGCTCAGGAGCTGATTTTATAACTGCTGAGTTATAAAATCTTGCTCCTAACTCAGAGGGTTGAGTACAAGTCAAAATGTGAACTCCAAACGCTTTCGCTTCTCAGCTTCCTCATCTGTGACAGTAATTCCTCACTTGCGTGTCTGTCTTCCTCAGCTCAGATGGCCCTTATGAATGTGGGAGGACAGTGTTCAGCTTGGGAAAGGTTTGGTGTTGTCCTTAAAAACAAGGGCAAGGAACAAATTCCCAGGCTCACCGTGAAGATGAATAGTGTTGGAAATATGTGAACTAGATAACCAAAAATCTTAGGAAGTGCTGATGAAAAAGATAGGCTTCCACTATGTGTGACTAGTCTTCAGCTGCAGGCAAGTCCAACCTCAAGGACAATGGCCAAATATTTCCTTTAAATCCCCTTTAAGACTGAATTCCATGCATTTGAAACAAGTGATTTGTTGTTCCCTCCCCCACCTCGAAAAGCAGTGTCCTATCTAGGATTATCTGGGGTATTAGCACTAATGAAATCATTCACTCTTGATAAACTGTCTTGATAAACTCTTCACTTACCTTTATTTTAAATGCTGCTTGTCTTTTTTTGGGAACTAATAATGTGCTTCATCAAGCCTGCCAGCAGGAGGCAATAATTTCACCCCTGTAAACTAATGAAAGCATGTACTTGCTTAAATTGTTCTTGGAAGACAATGCATTACCACCAGAGTTGGTAAATAAGTAACTAATATATTTTTCTTTGGTTTTATATTTTGTAGCTGGTGCCACATATATATTTGGGAAGAGTGGAGGTCTCATCCTGTACACCTGGCCAGCTAATGATAGACCCAGCACGAGGACAGACCGTCTTGCTGTGGGCTTCAGCACAACAGTGAAGGATGGCATCCTTGTTCGGATCGACAGTGCCCCTGGGCTTGGTGATTTCCTGCAGCTGCACATAGTGAGTATAGACGGGCCCATGTCTAGGCCAGACCTGGGTTTCTGTAACTGAATATGCATTTGAAGAAAACTGTTACTCTAAAATAGCATGTGACATATTCTCTGCTTTCTATGTCTTCAGCACTCATCAAATTAAACTGCCTTTAGTGGTTCTTTAGGGTTTTGTAGAATTGCTGACTGGGACATATGGGGAACCAAGTCTTGATGTCAGAAGAAATTGGGGAGGGAGAAAACAACAAAAATCAAAAGCCTTATGTGATTCAATAGCAATAGGACTTATTTAAAAATTAAAGAAATGGCTTGCATCAGTGTTAATCTACTGTGACATATGAACAGTCCTGTATACAGCTGAATTTATGGTGAAGTATTACTATTCTTGGAAGGCAAAGAATAAAAGGGAGTGATAGAGTGTTGTTTTTTCCACACTAAGAAAGTTAAGTGAGAACTGAACAGATCCTCAAGCTGATATAGCTGATGCTTACTTTAGCAGGATGGTTCAAGAGAATAAGAATTTGATGTTAGCACCACATGGCTTTGCAAGAAGAAAGTAGACTTTTTTATGAGAGCTTTAGTGAAGGTGGCTTTAAGGAGAGTTGGATTATTTGAGAAAATGAGAACACTAGAACTGGAAACTTTTGGAGTTTGTTACTTTATATGATGCTTTGGGAGGAGAAGAGGTTGCTTTGTCTTCCTTTGAAAAATAGCCAAGAGGTTTACTAGAGGTAGAAGCTGGTCATGTTACTTGATGTTCACATTATTTCCAATGTTTTATGCATTAATTCATAGTGGAAAGGGAATTGGGCCATTTGCAAGTTTTGAATGAGCTGGAAAGTTGTTAACATTTCGTGGAACCTTGAAAGTATAAGTAAACAAGAGGAATGCCAGAGGCCAAAACAGACCTAATGTGAATGATAAAGGGCCTTATTCTGCTGCTGGAGTTTGCCATGCTCAGAATTGTGTTGAAACACTGCATGTATTGCAGGGTGGTTCCGAAACAACCATAAAAAAGGGTCAAGGCTACTAGTCACTGCCAGCATTTTAAGTGGTTTTATTTTGAATCCTGTTGTAAAATTTGGATTTGTTGAAATGGGTTAGCATATGGCCTTGAGCCATTAGACTGTCACCAATTCTGATTTTTCTCTTCTGTGATATATCAAATATCTAGTTTGTGTTTTGTGCTAGAATGAAAATGAAATCAAATCCTGGTGTATTATTTTAACCAGAAAACACATTTTCTTACTTTCTTCAAGGCAAAACAAAAAGAACTCCAGAAGACTTCATAAAAGTGAACAGTGCTAAACATAATTAGTTGGAATTCTATGACTCACATTAAGCAAAAGTGACTAGATATTTCTGAGCAAGACAATGTATATTCTTCAGATATTATAATACAACATGTGTAAAATGCTATCAATTAACTGGAGACAGTATGCCTGGTGTGTTAGGAGAGGTGCGGAGATAGAAATTTGTTAAGGTCTTAGAATAAGTCTGAGATGGAATCTTGTCGCTCTTGAATGCCTAGTAGGATATTCCAGAGAAAATGAAAGCTGGGCTTTTCTTTGTGGCAGTCAGTGAAAGGAAGAGTGGAAACAGATACAAGTACCAAGAAATAAATTTTAATGCTGCATTAAGATAAGAACTTGCACAATGACACTTTTCAGCATTAATGATAAAGGCACATAGTTTTTCTTTATATCTTGGTCTCAGATATCTACCTTTCTTCACCCTTAAGTGAACTTTTCAATGAGTAATTTTTTTAAAAAAGTATAACAAATTTTGCTGAATGGACTGAAACAAACAAATTGAACCTGAGTTGTAAGCATTGTTTAAAAAAAAGTTGCTTTCTGTTTCCAATCAGTTTTGGAAAAGAAAATAATGAAAGGTTTTCTGCTTTCTCTCCATGTATTTTTTTTCAAACTACTCTGTATGGCATGGTGCTACTTTCAGGTTATTTCAGATACCTAAATAAAATGTGCTAATTGTGGTTGATATTAAGGCTAAAGGTTCTGTTGAACGCTTCCTAAGTATTTTGGCCAATTTTATCCCTGAAGGTGTTCCCTAATGGTAAATACAGACCTAGTTCAGCTCTATTTTCTCTTGTTCCTTTGTGGTCAGGATGGATTAGCAGGATTTGCCAGTCATTCATGAGGAGCAAAGGCATGCTGCTGCGCTCTTCTGGGTATGGTCTCAATTCATCATATATATCACTGATTCTACCTAACTGTTCAAATAAAGGATGTGGTCTGAGACTCATGCTGCTACATGCAATAGAGAAGTTGGAGAAACTTTTAAAGTATTATTGACTTCTTAAATGTCCTTAAGACTTTTTTTATCTCTGTTTTATGATTCAAAGCCATACAAGTGATCTTACATCAGGATTATTTTGGAAAAAGTTGAAATCTGAAATTAAAGGTGTATCTTTAGATGACACTTAAAGTACAAAACCGTTTAGGGCCTCTTACTTAGCAAATTGCATACAAGCTTTCCATGAGACCAACATCTTTTGTAACTGACTGAGAACAACAACATGCTTTGTGCTGTCATGTTCAAAGACTGTCCATCTTCTTTTCTTCAAAATGTTTGTTCCATTAGGCCATTTTCAGCTGTCAAAACAAAGTAGCATGGATCAAATTATAAGACAATTATGGGATAAACAGATTTGTAAATCAGAGCTATGAAAGCAGATGAAATTGGTAGTAAAATAAAGTTTTAAAAACCAAATACTTAAACCATAAAGCAAATTATTGAAGAATGAGAAAGCAGGTATTAAAACAGGAAAGTCTGATTTTGATATAATTTATTTTGTGTATATTTAGCAACTTGACTTTTTCAGGAGCAATTATATTTAATAATAATAGTATTAATGAAAGTTACAGGGGTTTTCCTGGCGGAGTACTGGGGGACCTCTTCTTCTGGGGCCTTTCTAGATACTCCATTCACAGACTATATTTTAGATGCTATTTACTGAATTCTGACCTTACTCTTTCCTGGATGTTCTGTTGGTGATAAGAGGTGACAAAAGATACTTGATGATCATTGTTTTCTAATGTGCATCACTAGACTAAAATATAATCCAAAAGTCATAGTATAGGCTGTGGTTTATCTAGATTTGATTCCATTTTTAAGGTTGTAAAGTTGCTTATACTCTGCTAAGGGAACTTTTTAATAGTTTGTCTGCTTTTTGAATATCATGTGTGTTCTGGAGTGTCCACTATGATCTCTTTCTATTTGTAAGATTTAAAGTGAAAAAAGATATTTTATTACTAAGTTACATATTTGCTTGTTTAATTTACAGTTGTTCTATTTGGATTCATTTTTTAATTATGAGTCTTTCAGATACTGTGAATATTTATTGACTAAGATGTCTGTTTTATATGACCAAAAAATTATAGCCTCTGAAACTATTTTCTCTCCTGATTTACAATGAAGGCTAAAGGGGCAGCCCTGCAAAAATTATGTTGCATATGAAGCACGAGGTGTTTGTGTGAATAGACTGCAGCATATGTAATGAGAGTGTTGCTAGAGCATCAGTTCCCTCCTTATATTTTTTTTTTGTTTGTTTTCCTGACACTTCATTCAAAAGACCAAGCCCAAACCTGTATCAGGAAATTGTCTTTCACAATGGATCCTTAAAGAACTGTATGTCTGAGTTGTGGTTGAATGTTTCTATGTGTTCATTCACCTTGCACTACCACACTTTTTTTGGTTTTGTTTTTTTCTTTGTTTGGGTTTTTTTGTTTGTGGGTTTTTTTTTGTTTGTTTGTTTTTTTTTTGTTTTTTGTTTGTTTTTGTGCTTTACAATATGCAAAAGATAGCGTTCAAATGAGAAGAGGAAGACAGCTGATGATTGGTATCATTCTTGTGATTACTGTGGAGAAATCATTTGTGTGTGCTTCTGGTTTCGTCTGCATTCTGTCATTTTTTTCTCTATAATAAACTGCCATCTAATGTCTGAATGTTCAGAATGGTGGTGTGAAACTGGTCCAGTTGCTGAATTCCTTGTAAGAAGTAAACTCTAGGGTTGAGAAAAATTGTTAGTGATTCTGTGCGGAGTTTTGCTTCAGTAGACCCAGACTAGAAGGGATCAGTCATGTAGCACCAGGCTACAGAATTTGATGTAGACCATTCTGATTCTTAACAAATAAGTGTAGGGAAAAGTAAGTCTTCCCTGAGTTAGAGATAGCATTGCTAAATGGAATGAGTATAAACAGAAGAAAATATATGTGTACATTCATCCAATTATTTTTTTTTTTCCAGTTATACTGTGATTGGCCACAGTCTGTGTTTGGACTTCACAGTTGTAGAGACAATTCTGGCTCCTCTCTATGAAGTTTGCTGGAGACTCCCTGCAAAAGTGCAGTGGCATGTCATCTGAGCAAATACAGAACAAGCAGAAAATTTAGAATCAGGATAAGGATAGACACAGGGCTATCTTTGTTATAACCAGAGGGTGTATGATGAACTGAATAACTTAACAGCTACTTTGAGATAATAAATGGAGGTAAAATATATTAGCAGTTTGAATTTTACTTTTCTATAACCAAAATCTCTTTTATGCAAAATATTTCAGCCTTTCTTAGGCCAAATTCAGACTAGGCACTAATAGGGTTATGCTTTTATACTCAAGAAAGTAGAAAGAAGAGGGTTTGCTTAGGACTAGCCTGCTTTATTTTGCAGAGATTATAGACCATGAAAGAAAGTGAGTGATCTGCTTCAGTCTCCTATCTTGTGTTTTTCTATTTTTTAGCTGCCCATAGTGGTGTTACAGCTACAGTTTCATCTTAGAGTGTATGTGTCACCATGTTAGACCACCTTTTTTGTTCTTGTATAGAACTCTTATTTTGTTAATGTTTAATTGCTGTGATTACAATTAATTTTACTCCACCGTATCTTCACTGCGTTTACGTTGATGTCTGTTCTGAATAGTGCAGCTATTCTTGCCTTTCTAGGCTTTAAAGCAGTGTAGAATAAGTCTTTGATACAGTTCTTGGAGTATACCAGAAGTGGTTAAGCATCCCGTAAGCAGTTAACAGTTATAAAGTGTTTAGTGCATATCATGCCTCATTTCATTCACAAACCAGCAAATAACTCTCTACGTTTTTCCTAATTTAATTTATAAAAATGTTGAGCCCCTACAGGTTGGTATAAAGCACATATTCAGTGAAAGATGTTCTATACTGAAGCAACCAGTGGATCTTGTTGAAGCCAGAAATTGTTTACTGACAGGCTAGGTATAGGAGACCACATCCAGTGTAACACATTTAGCTGAGGAAGTGAACAACTAATGAAAGAGAGTGACTAGACTGCTCACTGGTAAGGAAAGAGAATTAGGATGAGCAAAAGATTATATTGTCTGGATCATTAGAAACTGCAAAAGAACAAACTGTCTAAAGACTTTTTTTTTTACCAAAACAAATGTAGCAACCAACCTGAGGAAGTACTCTGCATGTCTCCTATGATTATTAACATAAAAACTGTCTGAATGTAGCTTTCTGTTAGGAATAATTTCTCTAGCAGAGGCTTTTGAATATACTCTCTTTAAAAGGTGCCACTGGGGATTAACATATGCCTGAAGGCTTGAAGCCATGACTGCTAACCTTCTAGGCAAGATGGAAAATGAGCTGAGTGAAGGAGTGGAAGAGCTGTTGTGATTTAATGTTAGCGTGTGACGACACAGTGGAGTCTCCCATGTCATCATATATATCTTATATAAACATTTGTACCTGTGATCTATTGATTCTTGAAGTTACAACTAAAAAGTTAATTGATGCTTTTAACCTAACTCAGGCTGCATGCATAGTTAAGGTAGTAGCATTGGAATTGGCAAGATAGTCCTTATTTAAGATAATGTACACTGCAGTACCTTAAAAGGTATCCTTCTTCTCCTGTCTGCAATGGAATAGGGTTCTACTTAGCTGTGCCAACCAGACAGAGTGCTGGCACCAGAATTGGGGGTGGCAGTACTGTCCCCAAGCAACAATATATAAGGAGGCACTGAGTTTTTGCACGGCAAACATGTTCTGAGGATCTTACAGGGCACATCACAGCTGTTTACATCTTTTCTGTAATTATTTATTGTTATTGAATGCAAGTTGTAGCTCACATCTTCCTTTTTGCTTAGGATTGCAGTCTTCTTCAGCTGAGGCTTGCATCTTAAAGGCACTCCATTTCTTTGTGTTGATTACAAGAATATGACTTAAGTGTACCTGTGTTAATCAACATTGACACAGACTAACAGTTTGCATACAGTCAGTTACTACTTTTCCTTAGACAGAAAAGTAATTTCTAGTTAATGGCTGGTTAATTTTTAGGTTACTTGAACTTGTTCAGAAGAAGATGAAAGGCTGCCCAGAATTCTGAGTTCTCTGAACAAGGGGGAAATGGCTGAAAAAAATTAAGATTAATACGTAATTTAAGTACTGAAAGCTATGAAACTGAGCAGATGACCGATGTATTGGTAGTATGGATAACAAGGATATTTCCTTCACAAAAACCCTATCAAAGGCATAACAGGCATTCCACTGAGAGATGCAAATCCATTTCCTGTCCCTGATTAACCAGGTGTGGTGTATGCTGAAAAAATTAGTTTCTTGGTGCTTCATATATATTGGTGCTTTTTTCTGTATATCACAATGTGTCTGTACACAAGATTTATTATTGAAGATATCTGACTGGAAATGGTAAAATTACCCTAGCGGCTCATTTGTAAGTTAAAAGAAAAACCTCAATAGATTCAGAATTCATTAACTGTTCTGGCAGTGCACCAGAATTTGGAAGGGAACACAGCTGGGACAACTAACCCAAACTGACCAAAGCGACATTGCATACCATTAGATGGTGTGCCCAGCAAAAGAAAAAAAAAAAAAAGCAGGGAAAGGAAGAGTTAGAGGAGATGTTGGTGACTTCTGGCCCCTGTCTTTCCAAGTAAGTATTGATGCCCTGCTTACCAGGAAGTGGCTCAATGTTTTCCTGTCAATGGGGAATATATGGCTTTGCTTCACTTAGTAATTAAACTGTCTTTATCTTAATCCATAAGTTTTCTTACATTTTCCCTTCCAATTTTCTTTCCAATCTCACTGGGGAGGAGTAAGTGAATGAGCAACTGTGGTGGGGTACATTGTTACTGGCCAGAGTCAACCTAGTCTTGACCTGGAAGAAGGTCTCTGTTCCTTATCAAATACTTTGAAAGTAATTAATGTATTGTAGGCTACTCTATCCAGATTATCCACACAAAAAATAGGAGCATATTATAGCTATGTGCCAATTATGTCAGGTTAATAGAATAAAAAAATCCCATAGCAAGTATACATGGTTTCAGCATTGTTATTTTGCCTGATAGAAGCTGTGTCTGAATGAGTCTCAAATCTGAGATGTGCACGTCACTGGCTGTTTTGCCAGCTGGTGTAAAATTGCCAAAGATCCTGAATTTTATTTTTCTTTTAATGGAAGCATTCTATTTAAATACTCAGTGATCCTGTCCCAGAATGCCCTCAGTCTTTTCCTGTCCTTTTCTAAACTCTTTGGGACTACAAAATCCCATGTGTTCTTGCATGCTGCATTTATTGTTCCCTAGAGTGCAGAAGAATTAGTAAAGGAAAACTAATTTGAGGAAAGGAAATGGACCTTCAGTTTTCAAGACAGTTTTAAAGCATGTTATTGTTACTTCTGTTTTTATTTTAAAGAGTGATTAATAATCAATTTTTAATATATTTTAACTAGTTCACGTTGTGCATAGGAATGATTAATTTATTTTTGTCTACTTGCTCCCTAGAAGGAGTCTCTGTGGTAGGAGGTCATGAGTTGAGACTTAACCTATGAACATTAAGAAGCTTCTCACCCCAGCATGCCTGTTTGTGGCTGGCACCATTTGGCACTATGCCCCATCAAGTTTTCTAAGTGACCTTTTGTGCTTCAGTCCCTGCTTTGTTGCCAGTGTCTGTACCAGGTGTTTGAATAAATATGTGTAGCTGAATGCAGCGGTGCGGCAAATAGCACGCTGATGTCCTGTGGCTAAAGATGATGGATTTTAGATCCCTGACTCCATTCAGGCAGCATGGAAGCTCAGTGATTTGATACAGGGATTCATTAACTCCTTGCTCAGTGGCAGTTTGTGTGTAGATCCTAGTGCTTTTGCAGTTGTCATTGAAGCTTATGGAGCTAGAGACATGGAAGAAAGATCTAGTAGGACAATGGTGGCATGAATGGTAAAATTGCTGGCTGGACCAGCCTGATTAGACTCACAAATCCCAAAATAATTTGGGGGAGTTGGCTCTCAAAACTTTTGAAGTCAGCTGGACAATGAGGACTGAAAATAAAGAATTGGAGGAGATGGAGGAAGAATGAATGGAAAGTTACATTTGGGTGATTTTGTGAAACCTGTGTTAAAGATACAGGCAACTAAGTATGCTACTTTTGCTGATTTAAGAGAGAACTTTGCTGTGTCAAGGAAACAGACTTCTACTGAGATGATACTGATTTGGTGTAGTGGACAGAATTAACAGCATTTTTTCAGAAGCAGATCTGTCCACTTTAGTGTTGTACATCTTGCGAAGTCAGACCCTAGTACCTCAGTCTAAGTGTGGAAATAAAATATTATCTCCTAATTAGAAGCAAATATCTTAATGGAATTACTTATGAGAAAGATTGTTCCCTAAATAGATAGTCTCTGTTTAAAATACATTCTGAAGTTTGAAATTTGTTTCATTTGTACAGGTTTGTCTTAGGCTTCATTGTGGTCCTGTGAATTGCCATTAGGCAATTGATCAGATCTCAGAGTATCTCACAGTATCTATCCAAATGCCCTGTATGGCAATAAATGTTACACTATTGCTTGTTCTTGTGCACCGTATAAACAATTACTGTGCTTTACCTGATATTTATTTTATTCTCTCCTGTAACTGTAATGCTTATGTAAAATATGTCATCTAGGGCTATATTATATATCATAATTTCAATAAAACTTGAGATGAATTGCCTTTACTGTTTTGAAGTACTTGCTCTTTGTATTTCAGAATGAATAATTGGGATTTTCACATTTTGTCACTGCCTTGTCAGTGAGTGAATAAACAAGGAAATACTAGGGCTTTTTTGGTACTGCTAAACTGTACATTTTTCTTTATCTTTTTTTTTAATAAGTAGTAAATACAAAGAAATTGAAGTAAAATAGCGGGTTTTTTCTGGCTACATCAAAGAAAGAAACACAGACCATCTCCAGTCACTACTTGAAGGAGCTTAAGTGTGAGGTTTTAAATGCTCTTTCTGAAAAAGACTGAAAAATACAAAAATCCAAATCTAAAAAAATCTAGAATCTCATATTTGTAGACTCTAACAATTGGGATATAGGTTTTTGTCCTTTACAAGAAGCACCAAACTTATGAGCTTTTTCAGAACAACCCATCTTCTGTATGCTTGGATAAATTGCACTAATAGGTTCTAAATTAAATCTGTTTGCAATTAAAGCCTTTATCACCTTCTCTATGGTGGCATCAGAAGAGCAAAATAAAATTTCTTGATCTTCATGTTAATAGATAGGAGCAAGGGAGGATAATAATTCACTGTACATTTAGCCATACTGAGTACTACTCAAAAGCAATTAAATAAGGGCAATTGTCAGTTTAATTTGCCCTGTCTTGGTGTCTGATGTAACCTTCTCGTCAGAGGTTAACAACTGTTTTGTACTACATCAGCTACGGCAAAATGAATTGTTTCTCTATTAAGCCCCTAGGAAGAACATCTTAAAGAGGAACATATTATTGAATCTTACTACAAAAAAAAGAGACCAAACAAACTTGATCTAATCCTAGCAATGTTACACATTGTTTGCACTAGGACTTGAATTTTATAAGGTTTCAAAACTCAATGCAGGAAAAAGATAATTTGATCATATGCAGTGGACTCTGAGATGAAAAATCATCTGTTCTAGAAAACATGAAAGACTAGTCCTATGCAGTTTTACATGGGAAATGAAAGGCAATGCTGCTTTTTTGCTATTCTACCAGGAGACTGCAGAGACTATTTTGAGAAGAAAATGCGCTGAACTGGAGTTTGGCTAGTTCTTCTGAGTTTCTCTTACCATTAGTTTTCCAGAAAAGGGCACAGTTCCCATTCATAAACATTGTCCTAAAAATTATTATAAAGCCTAAAACATACTTTTGCATGTAATTTTAAAAGAGCTAGATAATCCCAATACATCAGAATATCTCTTTAAAAGGTAGACACGAGAATGCTTATAGGATGAGGAAATTGAGGCTTTAGAGATTAAATGATATAACTAGAGCTGTTGCTTCAGAACTGGAGCTGGCTGGCTCTGAATATTTGTTTTTTCTCAAATCAAAAGTCTTCACAGTGCTCCCTTCTTCCCCCTGAGAGAGTTGTTCAATACCAACAGCTGAGGGAGGGGAGTGCCCTTGGAAAGCTGCTGTTGCCAACACCTCCCTCTATTGCCCACACATCTGAGAACCATTATACAGCAATAGGTGCTGTGTGGTGGTTTTGTTGTTGTTACTTGTTTTTTTCTAAGTGTACATCTAGCCTGAGTTTGCTTAGGTTGTGTGTTGTTGGGATCAAGGCAGAAGTGGTATTATTTGTGCTAATAAGTCTCTCCCTTTAGTTAACCTTTCAGTACATAAAGCATGATTGAACTGAAGGATTCATGCTGGTTTGAAAGGCTTTTATGTTAAATACACGATACAAGCATTTTCCTCTCCCATCTCCTTATGTAAAAGAAGTGGGATAGTGGGATGCAGAGACTGCAAAGATTTCAACAGTCTGAAAGCCAGTTGAAGTAAAGCTTACGTAGTGTGAACATTCTCTTAAATATCTTGGCATATCTTTTTTTCTGCTGCATTTAATTTCTTGGTGCTTTGCTTAAGCAATTTGTAGCCTACAGAAAGAGACTCACTGACTCATAAAAGTGGTATAATTTTGGCCAGTGTAAAGCATCAGCCAAGCATGGTTTTCCCTATACCTGATAACCAAATATATTACTAGCTCTGACTGTCTAGATTTACTTTCAGTGCACACAGCCCTTGTTTCAGCTTAGTCTTTATTCTTGTCAATTACTGATGTTAGGAGTGCAGTTTCTGGAAGCTGGGTAATAGCAATTGTTAAGAATGACAAAGAAAAGTGTCTTATACTGACTCAGGCTTCCTTTACTATCTTATCATGTCTCTTTTATTCTGTTATTTTCAGACAATCTCATGTGAAATCCAGTACCACATACATGATGTCAGATTTTGAATGATTTAAACACCTGTAGTATGATGCTGCTCAGCCTTAAAAAGATGGTGGGATTAATAAGAACAATATCATGCTTCTAGTACACTGTCTTAACTAGCCATTGGAATGAGATCCTTTAACTTTGCAGGCATTTCCCCTTGTTTAAGGGGAAAAGATCTAGACTGTCTTTGGGTGCATTGCTAAACAATTTTGACAAATACTCTTGTTATGAGCAGTTTATCCTTTCATAGAAGGTGTATTGTATCCTAAATATATATCCAGAGACTAGGCCCTCAATGGACAATGATCTTTTCGTATAATTCAGGTGGGCAGCATGTGCTACAGCGTTTTAGATTGAAGTAACTGTATCTCCTCTACAGAACAGGGAGGTTAATACAGCCTTTCAATAGTAAGCACTGGATTTGCTCATATATTGCTGGGCAACATGTGGAAAAAACCTGGCATGTGCTGCAATGTATTTAAGCTATTGGACTGGTGGGATGTCAAGGAGCGGTAGGGGTTCCTTTGGGTGTGTTTTTTTGGTTGGTGTTGTACCAATGTACTCAACAGTTGGGCAGAAGAGGTCATTTCAAGAAGGAAGCCTGTGTATATACTCCAGAGCATCCATCGTCCCAGAGAGTGTGGGACTGTTAGCACCTTTCTGCAGATAACTTTGACTTGATTTCACACCCTTACAAGTTTGTGAGGGTTTTACATGAGGAATTTCGTCCGTGGTTCTGAAAGTATTTTCCCGTGATGTGTTAAAATATAACTGTACTGATTCTGCCCAGTTGTGAGACTGGATCATTTTCTCCTTGTATTTATTTCTTTGAAGAACTTCTATGTCCTTGCATGTGTGACTGTTCTCTGTTTCGTTTAATGAAAAACTGTAGTTCTTACGGTTGTGCCCTTGTACCATATTCTTGTCTTCTCTCCTCTGTGTTTCTGTTAAGGGAAGGAGGTTGTGGTTTCTCATTTACATTTCTTTAAAACTTAACTTTTGCAGACCCCAATTAACTATAGTCCTCCTACAATGGTTACTGGTAATTGCCTTAATTTTTTATTTCTTTTTCAAAGGAGATTAACAGTTTTGATTGGAGTCTAGAGGTAAAAAGACATATAGTTCAGACTATCTTATGTGTCAGAAAATTGTTTTGCTTGAAACAGATTTAAAAATCTTCATTAGTTTTTATTCTCTTTAGAATTTGTTTCCTGTGCTCCCTTTCTGATGGGAAAAATCATTGTTTGGTTTTGGGCCTTCCCAAATGGATTAGGATTTTAGGGTTGCTGGCTGTGCATCTTAATTTAGGAACACAGAAGAGGGAAGGGATTATCTAGATCATCAAGTCCAGTCCTCTGCCCTCACAGGCAATTGCACCATCATATCCTCTTTTCTGGCTGTATCAGATCTACCCCATCCCTTCTCATTTTCTGGTTCTGCTGTTTCCCTTGAAGTGCTGTTCTAAAATGAATTTTTTCCTAAGATTTAAAAGTTCTTTTCAAGCCTATATATTTTCATATACATCAGTTTAACCTTCGTTTGCTTTGTGCCAATAGTGTCCTTCAGCTCCTCTCTGTCTTTTGATGTTTCTCTGTTAGCAGCATTTACAGAAAATTGCATTGCCTGTGTCTTGTCTCAGCAACTCCCCACTAATCCCCACAGCCTCTTCTGGGCTATCTGTGTCTTATAATGAGTGATCACAAAGATATTTCAAGACTAATATAAATTCAAACATACAAGTCCACAAGTTGCAGCTACAAGCAGGTTTCACTGCGTTTGCACCTGAATGTGCAGCTGTGTTTGGGGAGGATTTGTTAATGCAGCTGCCGCACCAAATAAGCATTGCCATTCTCTTGTAGACCTAAGTTGGGTCTTGGCATGCCATCTAGAGTATCTTTGGTTCTGAGCTTGGTTGGCTGTGCAGGCCCAGCTTGGTGCATCTGCATGCAGATGTCATCCAATCACATCTATTTCAAAATCCTTTTATAGCAGTAGTGTGATCAGTTGAGGTTCTCAACCAAAGACTTTCAGTTCCCTTCCAGTATGTTAGTGTTCATCATATCTCAATACATAGTATACGTACTTCTTTTCTTAGAACTTAAATTTTCCAACTTTTAGTGGCAGCTGGTATTAAATGATAATGCTGGATTACAAGGCCGAAGGGCTGTGCTATGGTTTCCTGTTTTCACTCTAGGAAAAAAGTATTTTGATACATTAGACTCAGTTTATAAAACCTTTATCAGAGGACGTCATGTGATGTGTAGTCAGGAGCCTTGCAGTGGTTCCAGAGATGGTTATTAATGGGCTTGTGAACTTGTGACTAGAGAATGGTAAATCTGGCCTGAGATACCTGAAAAGACATCACTCTTAATGTAGGCAACTGCACTAAAGGATGATCATTGCTCTTTGGGGACAGAGGGTAATACCTTGTTGTACGCAATTTGGAAGCAAGGCACCCAATATTGATCTACTTTGGCCATGCCTTAACAGCCCTTGATTGTTGCACAGTGCTTTTCCTGCTTGCCCTGCTCCTATTCCCTGCCTCTCAGAAGAGCTATTTGTTAGCAGACTCATTTAATTTCCTTAGTGAAAACCTTAGGTTATAAAACTGGGTGTGAAAGAAATAGTAGCTAGGAAAATGAGAGATTTATAGAGGCACAGGGTAAAAATGCAGAAATAGGCAAAATTAGGAATGTGAGCTTCTTTGCCCACTTGATTTACATATTGCATAATGCTTTCAGTATTGTTCTCTATGTAACACCTGGTCTTAATTTGACACACTTCATTATGAAAGTGATGATAATCCAGTAGATTTCTTGATATTGCTACTGTGAGATGCACATGATGCCTAATTCTCATTTCTTTCTTCTTTCAGTAAAAAGCGTGTTGAGCAAAAGTGGCAAATTCTAGTTTTTAAACAACTTTTAATACCTCAAGGTTGAGGCAAACTTTTATTTCCACAGAGGAATTATAAGTATACAATCTCTTCACTGGCATTCATGGAATTCACAGAGCCATAGAGTATCCTGAGTTGGAAGGGATGCACAAGGATCATCAAGTCCAGCTCCTGGTCCTGCATTGGACAACCCTACAAATAACACCATGTGCCTGAGAGCATTGTCCAGTACAGTATTTGGTTTGTGCTGCATGTTCCCCAGTGCTTGCTGAAAGAGATTCCTGATTTGGAGCTACCCGTGTAGGTGGTGCTCAGTACTGATGATAACCACTGGATAGGAGCTGTTTCTTTTAACATGAAAGAAAATAATTACTTAGCTTCTTACAGAAGCTTTTTGCTTTTCATATTTGCACTTCTGTGTCAAAAGCCATCATTTTCCTGGGAGAATGAATTGCACTGCTTCTTTCCCAGAACTGCTGATACTACGTGTGGTTTTGGGGTTAGGAGATCACCTGGGCAAGGCAAAGTCCAAGGAATACATTTGAGCTAGTTAAAGAGCTTAAAGCTTTAGCTGCTGAGCATTGTTCAGTGTTTTTTGAGAAGTCATTAATTTTTAATCTTGATGTGATTGTTTTTTTTGCTGTAGTGCAACTAGAACTGCTTTTTTTTTTCCCTTTTTTTTTTCCCTTTTTTTTTTCCTTTTTTTTTTTCCCTTTTTTTTTTTTTT
>VXBX01004071.1:750138-839601 GCA_013400415.1 Scytalopus superciliaris
TTTTTTTTTTTTTTTTTTTGATGCATCCTACCTATTGAAGTAGGTGACAAGTTCCTGAAACCAGGCAAATATAAGGTAGAGTGAGTTCATCTGCAGGGCTGTGCTCTCCGGCAAGATTGTTGCTGTCTTTTTCAAGTGTGATGCTTATTGGCATTGACTCTGTTCACTTAAGTATATTTTTGGCAAATGAAAGAGTAGAAGAGGGAAAGTTGCTCTTGCCACTTGCTTAAAATGAGAACAAAGGAAATGACTCCCTGCATAATTTGGGAGCATTGGTTTTTCTTGCCTAGACTAAAGAGCCCACTTCACTGCCAAACGCCACGATTTTGGATGTAGAAATTAGATAAAGAGATGACAGGAAGCCCTACTACTGTGAGAAACAAGAGAGGGGGCTATGCAGCCATCTGAATTATTGCATCATGTATGTAAAACCATATGTTGTGTTTAAATGTGGACAAGGTAGAAGCTGTAGGGTGGCCTCTGTGGGACAAGACCAGGGTCTGTCCTGAGCTAAACTCAGATGGCTCCAAAATGGACCCAGTGCAGGACACAGCTGAACCCATCAGCTGTGGAAATGCATTCAAGAAAGGGCAGAAAAAGCCAAGAAGGGGGTGGGAGTTGAGGAAAAGTTGATGAACAGCAGAGGTAACACCAAGGTGTGAGGAGGAGGTGGTGTTCCATGGCAGAGCAGATATTCACTGCAGCCTATAGAAGACAGGTGTTCAAAAGGAAATGGTCTGTGGAGACCCCACTCTGAAATAGAGCAAAAGTGTAGGAAAAAAGGAGCAGCAGGGAGAAACTGCTGTGTACAGGCCACAACCCACCCCTTGCACATTTGTTGCCTCACTGAGTAAACTGAGTGTAGTTTGTGGTGCTAGCAAGGGTGTGGGACAGGAGTGCAGTGATGGAGTCAAGTGGAGTTGGAAAAGGGTGTTGTCCCTCTGTTTTAATGTTTGTCTTCTTGTTTCCTGCTTGCCAAATCAGAAAATAAATGTGTATTTATTTATTAGTAGTAAATTCATTTCCCCAACTGCATCTGTTTTGCCCACAATAGTAGTTGGTAAGTGATGTCCCTGTCTTTATCTTGACCTATGAGTCTTCTTGTTCCTTTCTCTTCAGCAGAAGAGAAGACAAACTAGGAAGGAAACTGAGCAAGCAGCGGGGTGGGAGTTTGGCTGTCAGCCTGGTCTAAGCCATCACCAACCATTAGCAGCACAGTTTTGTGCAAATGGGAGACTAAAACTCCTTTAACTCTTTTGTTGGTAAACCTGAATCTGTCCCATATGAAATGGCTATATTTAACCCCAAAGAGTGCTTTGAATCTAAAAGGTCAAGATAGCTCAAGGTGTCTGCCTTAAAGACAGTAAATTTAATGTTCAAGGGGTCAGTGTTGCATCTCATGCTGATTGGGTTGGAGATGCTTCTTATGATTTGTGCCTTCTGCCTCCCTTCCCATGTCACAACTGTTTGTTAGTAGAGTATGGATGGTGTGCTTGGAAATGTGTTATAAGGACAGACTCACAGATTATAGAAAATTGAGAGGAAGCCATAGAATATGACTATCATCATTTGGAGGTTTAAAAGAATATAGAAACCCTCACAGGATCTGGAATTAATTTCCAAAGTATAAAAGGACTACTATTTGAAGATAAGAGGCTGCTTTATTGAACTAATATAAACAACTCAGTTGTCTGACTTTTCTGAAAGTGCTTTGATTATTCTTGATAGAAACAGACTATTCTTTTGAGAATTTTCCCTGAGATCAATATTAGATCTGCAGGTTTGTAATGATAATGTCTCACTAACAACCCTGGTAGTTTTTGTTGTTGAATTTCTCTGTTACTCGTGTCCTTTTGATATGACTGGCAGGTTAAGACCTGCATGAAGAAGCATACCATATCCTTTTTGCCTGTGTGTATACAAGCATATTGTTAGCTTTTGCCTTCACATTTGGAGTGTTGAGGGATTCCTTGAGACCTTGGAAGTTCATTGAAGGGTTTCCAACTGAGGAAAAGTATGACTTCCTATAGATGAAGGGAGTATAGTCTTGAAAATACAGGGATGAGGGGCCAGTGTGATGCCCCATTCAGAACAAGGGTGAAGATGACTTTTTTCAAAGATCTGCCAAGAAAGTGCAGGTTAATATCTAAAATGGTCCAGGCCTTTCTGAAACTTTATCTGAAGAGGAGTGTCAGAGATGAGCAGAAAAGTATATGCAAGCAATAATTTATTCAAAATGAAACATGAGATAAAAAGGTATATAAGAGCAGTACAATAGCTGGATATCTTCTGTAAAATTTCTGTGAACCTTTGCCTTGGAAAATGGTCTACAGTCTACACCAAAAAATCAAGCAGTGGAATTACCTCAGGGAAAGTTCTCTCCTGAGGATAAAAGCTGACTATTAAAACATTAAGTATTATTAAAGTTTGTTCTCTGGATCTCTGATGCAAAAAGGAACAGAAAATTTTCTGAAGTAGAAAGCATAAAAATGTAATTCACTAGGGTTTGGAAGTTTTTAAGTAGGCTTCGGTTATTTTTAATGACCTAAGAGGGAAGGAATATGATGTCATATTGCCTATCCATGACAATGGTTTATTTTAAAGTGGCTACTTCAGGATGTCATATTATAGAACAAACTTATAATCATTGCAGTTGGAAGTTAAAGTTGATCTATCATGATGCAAGCCATAACCCAAATATGATGAAAAGCATCTTTAAGTTTTGAAAAATGGCAACTGAAAAATACCACGCATCTAGCAGTAATGAAGAATCCCAGAATAGGAAAAGACCAAGATAATCATCATCTCCTCTCCAGACAGACTCTGTGTTGCATTTCCCAAGTCTTTTTTCCTTACTCTACAGATAACAAATGATGATGATTTTAGCACTTCGTATAAGTGATGATTTCACAACTGAGTAGGCTTTCATCTTTAACGTGGTAATAAAATCTTAATATAAATTGTTGAAAAGGCATGTTTCTATTAACATTTCTTAATTAAATATTTTTCTTCAATGGTAGATTTATTTTGTAAGGGAAATAAATTTCACATATGTGAGGACAATTAATAGAAACTCTGCTCTCCTTTGCTGAAGATAATTCTCCATGCTAATATTTTGACATCTTTCAACATTGTCTGTGATTATTCAAAAATACCCGTCTGTGGCAAACTCCTGGCAGGTTCTTTATATCTTAGGATGCATATATTTTTTGACTGATATATTTACTTTAAAACAGCTGTTGCTGTGACTTTTTTTTTAATTAAAAATGCGAACTTTACATAAAACCCGTGTTTCATGGTTCTGTGCCTCATTCCCAGCAACACTCAGTGACACAGATGCAAGACCAAAATCCACTGCAATGCAGTGGTCAGGCACGTTCTGGAGATGTGAAGTAGTTACATCTTCTGTCTTCCATCACTTTGGATTTTTCCTTAGAAGTCTTCTGTCTAAATAATGCATTTGATGGTTTCCTACTTTGCTTGTGGGGTCTCATCATATGACCAGAGTAATACATTCGCTAGGAGATACTGTCAGCCCTAAAAACCTGTCACTGACTTATAAATACTTCTGGATATGGGGAAAGAGAATAGTGGACCAACTTATTAATAATTGATAGCCTTAATTAATGGCTTCAGCTTTTCTAATTAACCTTCTGTTTCATCTGAAACATGTCTACATTTTCAGGTCAAGCACTCAGGATGGCATACACTGAACTGTCAAAATGAAATATTAAGTGATGGGCTGGGAACTCCAGCACAGGTTACGCACAGTACTGGGAGACTGAGACAAGTTCTATTTAAAATTTGCTGCTGTACACCAACTTCATTACATACAGTTGTATTATATCCACTTTTTTGATCAGTTCACTATAATGTCACAGAAGTTGTGTAAATGATAGTAAGGATCCTGGAATCCTTTATGGAAGAACATTGTATGTGTCATGAGGGGAGCTGGAATGTTTGCATTGTACACGTCTTCATAGAGTGAAGCTCCCATGTTCAGCCTGAGGCAGAGTATGAACAGAGTTACATCCTTCCTCACTACTACATTTTATTCTTCTGCCAAGTATTTCTCAAAACATACATGACTATCTTCCATACCAGTTTGAAATGGTATAATTTTAGAGAGATATCCTTATTCTTGCCAAGTACATGCACATACACAGTAGAGGCAGAGGAGTACAAGGTCTACTGCCAGCTTGGGTTGTTGCTCACTAAGTGCCATTGAAAATGAGGACAAAAGAACTAGTAATTGCCGTGCCATCCTTCATTTAATCTTCCTCAGCCATTTCTGTATTTATTTAAAAAGACCTCATTGTTATATTTTATTATACTGGTATAAATAAATGTCTGTTATTTTTAAAGATAAAACCCCATGGATTGAATCTAGGATAAACCTACTTCAGCAACAATCAGCACTGTAGCAGTAATAAGGACATATAAGGAAATACTGTATCAATAATAGGGACATATAGGGAAACATGCATGAGGAAATAATATCAAGAAACTGAAACAAATTCACCCCGGGAAAGTGATGTGAATTTACGGTAATTATCACTCTCAAATTCAATCTAAGCTGAGTGTGACCGAAGCAGACTGACCCAAGTATAGTTTAATGGGAAATAGTTGATGCTTCAATAGCTTAAATGAAGAGCTGATTCAGGCTCCATTCAGAAAGAAAGGCTGGTTGGAACTATTGACATTTCTGCTTCTCTTTGCAATTATAAGAAACATTATTGCCACCTCTTGGAAGATGATTAAAATAATTGCCATCTCTTTGTTCCCTTCTTTCAACAGCAATCACTGGGTGCCTGCTTCCTTCTGTGTCTTGATGTGTTATGCTTTGAATCTTTTTTGCCAGGGAAAAAGCTGGTCTCAGCATAATAGGGCCATTTCCCTGTCACAGTGGTTTCCTTTTGAATCTTGTTACTTTGCACAGGTTGTAGTGAGGTCAATCATATTCAGTCAAATGGCTGAGCAGATAAAAAGTGTGCTAGAACAAAATATCTGCTGTCCATGCAGGTCGAAGTGAAAATGTGGAAGGACGGTCTTGGGTAAAGGGGTGCCCTTGCTAGTTTTAGCAAAACTGCCTAGTTAGGACTCACACTCACCTGAATGTGTCCCAAAAGAGAAAATTAACTGACCTTGTGACACAAGAGTCACCAATCATTATCATTAATATCATGCATGATGACTCTGTGATGGTCATTTCAAAACTGAGTATCCCTCTATACTAATTTGCTGTCATCTCTATATATTCATTCAACATCATGGCATAGTACCACCAAACTGATGCAAGGTGACCTTGCAATATCATACAGGTTCTTGCAACATCATAATGTAAAACCATCTCAGATTGATGCTGGGCCATGACCCAGAATAGTGATTATCGATTCAACATTAGGGTTTAGTCTCATACCTACTGTGCTGTTGCCATCATTATTGACTCAGGACCACGAGCCAAGGTCATTCTTCGAGACATTATGAAACAACTGTTATGATCCAGTCTCTTTGCATATTGATGTTATAGTCTAGTTTATCACTTTATGGATGTTATAGTCTAGTTTATCAGTTTATGGAGGTTATCAGATGTTTGGGACAAAGTTTCCTCTTGCTTGTAAATTGTTAATTTGATATTATAGATTAATTGTCCTGTATTTATCTGGGATAGAGTAAATTTGTTAGCTAGTAGGCAGTACAGCACTGTGTTTTGGATTCAGTATAAGAATAATCTTGATAACACTCTGATAATTTTGCTTGTTGCTGTGCAGTGCTTACCCTAAGTGAAGGACTTTTCAGTGTCTCCTGCTGTGCCAGTGAGGAGGTGCACAAAAAGCCAGGAGACAGCAGGCCAGGACAGATGACCGGAAATGCCTGAAGGGATATTTAATACCATAGAATGTCATGCTCAGTATATCAACTGGAAGGACTTGGCTGGAAGGGGACAATCACTGCGGAGGTTGGGCTAGGCATCAGTGGGTGGTGAGCAGTGGTATTGTGCATCTCTAGTCTTTCAGCTTGGGGGGGAGGTTGCTCCTCTCTCTTTTTTTATCTCCCTTTTCATCGCAGTTACAATATTTTAACATATTGCTTTGTTCTAATTCTTAAACTGTTCTTGTTTGAACCCAAGTGTTGTTTGGTTTTCTAGTTCTCTTCCCCATCCCACTGAGGTGGGGGTAGTAAAAGTGAGTGAGTGGCTGCGCAGTACTTAGTTGCTGGCTGGGGTTAAACTGCAACAGTAATGCTTTAGTATTATTATGTACTGATGTTCAAAAGGTTATAAACTCATCAGCACTCTAGTGAGCCAAGCCCTCATTTGTTGACAGTGTATCTCTATCTCTACTGTCAAAACCAAGACACAGAGATATGTTGGGAGATCATTATTAGGGAACAGAAGTCTTAAAAAGTTTCCATGGATTTGGGACAAATTTATTATCCTTATTAAATTGTCTCTTGAGAAACTGTTTTGAGAATTACATTAGCACAGGATGGTATTTCATATTTTCAAACATAGCTCCTGTTGTTTTAAGTTGCAGTTGCGAATGCTCAGTATTTCTGCAAATCATATCCTGAGGCCTACAGTCAGCAAGTAAAAATGAATAGTAAAACAATTCTGTTTACCTATTTTGAGTATCTGACCACGCAAATACTCTTCTAGCAGTTTTGTGTGTGTAGCACTTCCTTGCCTTTAACCAAAGCAAGCAAACAACCAAAAAAGCTGAGGTTCTACCATGGAACATCTCCCAGTCATAGGAGGCGAAGAATTGTAGTTGAAACTGCACTTTCTTCTGGTATTTGAACACCACACAGTAACTGATGGGAATAATGTTATTTTTGTTGTAGCTGTGATGGCCTAGAGACCAAAGCAGGGTTTGTCTGTTGATAATAACTTTTATTAGGCCACACAGCAAATGAATGCCAGGAAGCTTTTGGGGAAATGAGTTTTTCTTCTGAAGGCTGTAGTAAAGTAACATTTCCCCCTCCCCCACCCCACCCCCACCTTAGGACACGGATAAAGGGCATGTATTTCCTTGAAACTTCATTTCCCTAGCTGTACAAGTTTAGTCTAATGACAGATATCACCTCACTCAATAAGGCTTCCCAAGGTTTTAATGTTGTGAACAATCACTTAAGTGAGTTGAGAGAAATAATTGGATCCCCTGCTTACAAATATTTGTTTAAAGTATAGAAATGTTGTGGTCTTCGGGGCTCTTGCTGACTCCAAAGAGGAATAGTATTGAAGTAACAGAGATTCTTTGGAGGCAAACACTTCATCAAGCAAATAACTTAAGCCAGACACATACTGTTAGAGACTTCAGCCTAAACATTTCTCATTTCCCAATTGTAAAAGCTTGAAATAAGTTATTTCAATGGGAAATATCAAGCACCTGTATTAGGAAGAAGCCCCCTCTGTAATAGTTTTAATGTAGTAAAAGGACATGTTTTTATTCAACTTATCCTTGATTCAGGCTTTGAGTAGTCCTCATTCAGAGGTTGTTTGGTAATAGTGTTTTACATCATAGTATGATCTTGCAGAAGCATATGTCAAACACTGGATTATTCCATCAAATAAATCAGGCAAGTTGAACAGCACGATGACAAAAAGACAGGGGATATTTCTCCATGTTGCTAATTAATAGAGTTACAAAAGAGACAAAGTGGCAATGAGAAGTTGAAGGAGCCCTTTGTAGCAATGTACTTATAGATGTCCTGAAGTTAGTTGAATATTTTTGAAATAAAACTGCTAGGTTTGTTCCTTGAGGTTGCGTAATTATTCTTTTCTATAACAATACTTTCAATATCTGGTAATTGGTTGGGGGTTTTTCTCTCCTCTCACAATTTTAATTTACTCTGTTGGATTTTTATAGAATCATTCCCTTCATTTATTGGCTCTTACTTCATGCAAGTTTGTGCCCCTTGCTCTCCAGGGGACTACAGAGGAAAATATCTGCATATCCAAGTTCACGTTGCTAATAAATGAATAAAGCTATTTGGAAATGTACCAGAAACCCCTGCTAGAATTACATAAATAGATTTAGTTAATAGGCACAAGCAAGCACCTCAGCCAAGAAGCAATGACTAACTTTGGCTGAAGTTTATTGAGGTGGTGTAATTGTCTGTAAAACCATATTCATCATATAACCACATATGTTTAACACTGCTGTTATAGATGCCCTTATCAGAATTTGGACTACTTTACACTGAGTGCTACAAGGATTCAGTTTAGCTGTCATATTCCTTAGACCATTTTGGGGTCTGTTTTATTAATTCAGTATTTGTGAATGTTCTATTAGTCTAAAGGGATAGGACTAGACAGTTTGCCCTCAAAACCATAGTGTTCTGTCTTGTCTGTGTTGGCTTGTGTGCATACACACAGCAAAGGAGCTTCCAAGACAGCTGGCATACATGGGAGAACACAAAATGTGTTAGGTAATAAATACCTGTAATACGTTTGAGAAAGCCGTCCTATATTGTCAGTAGGAAAAATTGGATAGTGTGAAGGAGTTTTTTTCTGGTATTTTTTTCCCCTGTAGCACTATAAACATTGTAACACTGCACAGGAGTGTGAAGTCTAACTGTAGCCATAACCAGATCATTTCATGTTATATACCTTGCTTCCATTAAATACCTCAATCTTTCATTCAAAGGATCATCTATTTGAACACAATGGCAAACCATTTGTGGGGAAAAATATATTCAAGTCTCTGTAAAGTGATTAATGATAAAGACACTCAAAGATATTGATTTACTTAAGTTGTTGTATGGATAGGTTGGTAAGGTTTCTTACTGTGATCTTTTGTCAGCTGTAGTGTGTTTCTATTTTGTCTTTTGCTGTGGGGTGAGCTGAAGTAGACATTCAAAATTCAGGAGGCAATTTCTATTGGTGACTTTGAGGGATTTTTGGTGGTGCAGACATTATCTGCATGGAACTAAAAGGAAAACATTCTTCTGCCCAAATATATTTCAAAAAGGCTGAAGCATATACATAATTCACCTGAGATGAATTTGGACTTAGTTACTTTAAAAATGAAGAACAGTTAAAACCTGGCTGAGGTTGTTATGCAGGGGCTTTTGAGGTATGAGAGTGTATATGTGTAGAGAGGTATGTGTGGTGGGGTGACACTTGGGCCTGCAGATCTGGGGCAAATTGTATTTGCAGTAGAATAAAAATCATTTTACGAAAACTGCTCCAGATCCTTGCATTCAATTCTAACTTGTAGCTTCAAAATCCTGCTTATGGGCTTTTTGATTGTGGTTTTTGAGAGGAGTTCATGCAAATAGCCCCTCAGGCATTAGGGGTGAGAGAAAAATGAAGCAGTAAGGGGAAGTTTTCCCATTTAACAGTAACAGAAAGTAAAGTGAAAAAAGATCATCTGCATTTTGAATAGAGGAGAAAGAAAGAATCCTCCATGGTATAATTATACAGTCTATGTAGATTTGAAAAGAGAAAGTTATAGTAATTGGTATAGCTCTTAATGAACAATACCTACAATGCATGGAGAATTATCACCAAAGGAGTGGCAGGTGCTGAACACCACACCTTTAAAATCATGGATTTTTTTTTTTTTTTTTAATGTTACTCGCTTATCTTACCACCTTTGTTTCCTGATTCAGTGCTTTTTTGCTATAAAAATCTTACAGTAACAAAACAATGAGATGGAAGGTAGCATCTGGATTCACATGGTTTGCAGGCAGATTTGAGCCTGTGGTTGGTTGTAATAATACAATGAAATGGACTTGAATGAAATTCCCTATACCCCCCCCACAAGAGTAACAGCAACAATCCTTGCTATTTCCAGAACCAGTCCTGGTGATAATGTGTGATAAAATCACACGTTCTTAATTTTTGCCTTCACTCTTGAAGATATCTGTTCCTCTAGTGCTTTCATAATGAGCATGTTTTTATCCAGGACATGCAGATAGGAGCTTCATGGTAGGTTTTAAAAAAAATATGAGCCATAGTTTTGTGCCGTTTGTGGCATCTCCATCTGCCCTGCTGATCACCTTATCTTCAATGAATAGTGCGTCAGTTATAGAATAAACTTTTAGGAGTTAGTTTTAAGGCAGCTAACAGTCATTCTGTCGTCTCAAAGTGTGCAAATATATTTAAGCCTGGAAAGGGTTTCTAGCCATGATTAAAGTCTGCATGTTGTGCATGAACTGCTTCTAACAGATGAGCAGTGCTTTAGGTCTGTTATACTGCAGTGATGCCTTTAGTCATATCTCTTGGCCAAAAATTCTGTAATGATGCCTTTTTCTGTTAAAGAACATGAGATACCCATAGTAAAGGGAAATTCTAAGTGTTTAATAGGTATATAGTAACTTTTGGTATTTTTGCTGATTTCTGCCATGTTGCCTGTTTGAATTATACCCCAACTATGGTTCGTCTACGGTGAATGCCTCATCTCTTTTGATAATCATTCTTCAGCCTCTCTTCTTTCAGTGGCATGCCTCAGTGAGTATATGGGCTAAAACTATTCCCTTTAGTTTTATTTATTGCTTGATAAGGGTGTTTATTTTTTTTTTTCATACCCATAAAGGGATTGTTCCCTCTGACCTCAGAAATGAGTAGTTTTTCCTGAAATATTTGGTTGGCAACACATACCTGGTGTTTGTTAAACAATCATGCTTTAATCTAGAGCTAGTCTCACCAGTTCTCCTTTCTTTGCAAGCAATCATACTTTTTTTTTAATTTCTTTTTCCAAAGGCACTGTATCATTGGAATATGCTCTTTGGTCTGTTTGCATTGCTTGAGTTCTCTGAAGTAGTGTATATTTAGCTGACCCTAAGAACAGCCTTGCAGGTACTGCCAGTAATACAGCAATGTTTCTATCAAATTAATGTGGGCAAAATGAGGCAGCGGGCTGAATGATTTACCTTAGATTTTAGAGCACAGCACTGGCAAGGCAGAGTGCAGCTTGTATAGATGCTTTCTCAAAGGAAATATCCATCAAAATTGAAAGGCATGGTGTTCTGCTTTGGAGCCAGTGCCTTACCCTGTAAAAGAAAGAGTGACTATAGTATGGGCAAGAATTTCTACTCAGAAATTAGAGTTTCACAGTTAGTGTTTTTCGCTGGAAGAGGTACTCCTACTGAATAAATCAATAATGCTCAGAAAATCTCCTGATGGGAGGGGTTATAGGAAAACAGCTAGATAACTATTATTGTACCTGTTTTACAGATGTAGCAAAAGAATCCTATATGCATGTGGTCAAAAGCAAGGCCACGCAGGAAGTTGTTGGTAAAGCCAGATATGGAATCCAAGAGCCTTGTGGTATCAAACAGTAGCACCCTAACCATTGGACTGCAGTGCTTTATCGGAGCCCACCCTGCTGCATGCCTGAAAAATGCTACCACTAAAAGGTTTCCAAGAAAATCATGTTTGTGTGATGCTGGTCAGTCAGCAAAGCTGGCTGGTCTCCTTTTCTCTGCCAGCTTGGAGGGGTTTTGAAAGCCTGTACTAAACCTCTCGGTATTTGTTTTGCTGCCAGATAAGAATGGTATTGTCTTTTCTTATAAACTGAGATTATGCAGTAAAGTAGGTGGTTGGTGAGGAGTAATTAAATGTAGTTAACAGCAAGAGACTGTTTCCCTGCACGTTTCTGTTTTCTACATTCCCAGCTGAGTCCCTAACTTCTTAGGGCATAGGCATTCAGTTTTAAGTAATCCAGCCAATTTGAAGGTCTTGGTTCTTTTTACATATATATGTGTGTGTGTGTGTGTGTATGTATTAAATGTATATAAATAAAAATTTGGATGTATGCTTCTCAGTCTGTTTGATTTCGAGGAAGAAACTGTAAAGGGGACACTCTTCTTCAAGGCAGTAAAAAAAAAAATGTAGAAGGATATATTTGTTCTTTTTGCCTGTCTTAGAGTTCACCTCTTAAATGAAATTGGGAAAAATAAAAAAAACCTGTGAGAGAAGTGGTGTGGAAGCTCTGGTGAACTGTTAGCACTCCAGAGAACTCTCAAGGGAAACATTGTGCTAACAGATGCAGGAACAGTTCTTTGCTGGCAAAGGATGGACCTCTTCTCTTTAGTAGGATGGCTGGCTAAGTACACATGCTTGCAAAAGAGGAGGAGTGTGGAGGGAAATCTTAGCTTGCAGAAAAGTGAGGGTTCTTGTGTTTTACGTGTTGAACAGGGGCATCTGTGCAGTATGTGTCTATTCAGTTGTCAGGAGGTTGAATCTGCTCAACCTAGCTGGCTGCAGGCTTTGAGGAAGAGGATCTGGTATTTTGAGGTCATCCCTTATTACAGTTGGTGCAAAGATCTATTTAGCTGAGAAACAGCTGTCTAGTGCCTTTCTTTTTGATGTTTCTAGTAGTTTCTTATTTACCTTTCTGTGCTTATCATCTGCTACTTTATTCAGAAGAAAACATTAAAAGAAAATTATTAAAAAATACTGAGCCACAAAACTCAAAACTGTCAGGTATTCTCTAAATATCTGAATTTATGTGTAAAAGAAAACATGTTTTATCCTCTTAATAGTGTTACACTAGTAACCTAGAGAAGCAGGAAAGACACCAGATATACCTTCATAGGCAGATGAAGGGAATGAGACAGCTATGGGTGGTGATCTCCACACTTCAAGAGTGATTGAGAATTTTAACTGAAAATTACAGGAGAGCAGTTGGGTATTTCATATATATTTAACTGGAAGCTTCTGCCAAGTGTGAAGAACAGGACGGGCAAAAAGATGCCTATGTGTAAATTTGAGCAGAGGCTGACACAATAGATCATTGGAGGATCAGAAATGTTTTCTTAATAAGAGAAAATTAGACAGGCTAGAATTTGAAAATAAAGACAGGCCATGTATGTTGGGCAGAGAGAGGAAATCTGCAGAGCAATGCAGAGCTAGGATGACTGTGATGTGTGACCATGTCACAGTGAAAAATTAGGAAAATAATCTTTGTGGCAGAATTATAGATGGCGATGAAGTGCTAGCAGAGATGAGTGTTGTATCTTCAACTGTCTGAAGACTGTAAAAGTTAGCGGCTTGTTAAAGTTTTGTAATAAGAACTCTTAAATTCAGATGAATTTCACCAAGTGATAACTTTTATTCTTATTCTGCATTTTATCTTTGTGTTTACAGAGGTGTACAAAATCTTGAAACAGCACAGACTAGTGTCAAGCAAAGTCAAGGTCATCTTCTGACTTTTCTTACAAAGCACACGAAAACACAGTGTGCATGTAGTGAATTTATTCACATACTTATCCCAAGTTAAGGAGATGGCTCTGAAAACCCTACAGTCCTAAACATCATCAGTCTCGTGACTACCTGTTTCGTAACTTTGTTAAACGTCCTGGGTGCCTACAATGGCAATAACAGTGCATGGTGAGAGCTAAGGCTGACCTGCCTGAAAATGCTGGTTTTTACTGGGGCAAAAGAATCTTAGCCAGATCTTAGTGGTATTGTGTATGAATCCTGCAAGTATAAATAACTCTAATGCTTTGTGGCATTTGTACCATTATATATGCATGAAATAATTTGTAGTTAGCATTATACAGAATATATGTATTATCCATAATGATGCAAACCATGCTTACCAACAAAATGCCTCACAGGTCAACTATTGCTGTCCAAATTTTCATATGACATCAGCAGCAGAAGCAAAATGAAATACTACGTTAACCACCTGGATTTTTCAGTGGGCTTATAAGGCTGGATGCAGAATTCTTTCTGTTCTACTTTCCTTTAGGCATTCAAGCAAAGGCCAGTCTCAAATTGTAATTATTTGATAAACTTGTGGGCAGCTGTGAGATCACAGCACTTATTGGATTTCTGTATTGATAGGAAAATATCTCATATGTCCTCTATTTCTCTTGAAGTCTGTTACCTGAAATTCTTCCTATTTCTTCCTACTTGTGATCTTCAAAAGTTCACAAAATAATTGATCGCACCAACCAGCTAATGAGTATGAGACTTCCTAGTTGTAGTTCCCGTTGTTGATGCTGCAGTGCAATGTCAACTACTAAGAAACCAAAGATGGCATAAAGGCTCACTTAGCATACCCAGGTAAATCTTGTTATTTTAACCAGTATCAAAGCAGCTGTTGGTGAAACTTGTACGAAGACAGATTTTACCCCTGAGTCTGAGCAAGCTTTTATCAAATACGTAGTAGCTGCTGCTTTTTTTTGCCTTGCCCAGGCCATTTCACTTCAAGTAACATACTGGTTTGTTAAACACTTTGGAATACCTAGAGGTTAAAAGGCATAATGTAACCCCAAATTTTGCTGAATTAACCAGCACAATACCGAGCACAGTCCCTTGAGATATTACTGTTTCCCTTTCATTGTCAGTAAAGTCAACATGAGGTCATGAGTAGGAGTCACTTACAGAGTTAGCAGCACAATGCATTGGTCAGAAGTAGAAGCCCTGATAATTTATAATTTAAAAATAACAATGTGGCAAAAGCTACTGAAATCACCATATTCTCACAGGTGCCAGCTGTGGGTAAGTAGGCTGGTGGAGAAGGGGAAAACCCTAGATAGACACAGTCTTTCAATCAGAACACCTTTGTGGAGAGATGAACATCCAGATAACACTGATGTCTACCTAGTGAAACCTTAGTGCTTCATCAGTCCTTAACAGAAGCTTGTTTTCTCTGGGATTGTTCAGAGCTTCTTTCTTCTGTAGAGCAATGAAAAGCACTTCAGAAACAAGGTTCATGACTCATTTCCATACCTGTCACTCAAACAGCCTTTGAAATATATAATAAACCGGTACACATGTTTATATGTGTATTTATTTATAAACATGTGTATAGTATGTGCTGCTGCATGTACATGGAGAGAGAAAATGAGAATGCTCTATATCTGTAAGTGTAAATTCTGCTTTAATTATGAGTGGGGGGGCAAAAAACTGCGGATAAAGCTGGATCTTTAGGGCAAGGTTTCATAAACTAACTCTTCGTTCAGATTACTCAAGGCAGACTTAAAAAGTAGGAGTTGACATTGCTGAGGCCTGTAGAGGTACAGGGATTGTCAGTTCCAGATTTAAATGCAGCATGATGCAGTGATCTTGGGAAAGGTGGAATTTTTAAATTACCATGAGGAAGTGAAGTTTGTGTTAGTTGTCCAGGGAAGTAAATCAGTTTGAGTGAGGTGTTATCTGATTTCTGTTCACATATCTTCCATGTGTTCAAAGCACATTGTGAGAATCTGAAATGGTAAGGTTTTGTTTTCAGTGAGCAAGGGGTTAACCTCAACTCAGCTTTTCTCTGGTGCTCCGCATGTGATAGGGAAAGAAGAATAAATTGGTTTAATGGCTGTGAGCAGGGGTTTTGAGATGGGTTGAATCTCATGCTTATTGTAGAAATTGCAAGATGGGGGAAATTTCATGTTTCGTTTTACGCCTGCCTGCATTAGCTTATTCTGCTTTCCTGTTGTAAATATCTTTCCTTGAGGAAAATGTATTGCTGAAAGTGGCTGCATTTATTTCTGATGAGGCACAACATAGATGTGCATCTTGATTATTAGTATATGTATATTGTTTCTGTGTATTTACAGGCATAGGAATTTAATTATTTGTGCTCTGCATCACCCAAAACCCAGTAAGAATAACTCTGAAGGTTCCTGCCAGGGTTACTAGGACAGGCAATAAATGTCCTTAATGTTCCTCTCCTTCTGTTACCATTGTTTCTTCATGTAGGAGGAAATTCTGTAGCCTCATCTACAGAATCTACCTGTGGCAAGGTTGGAACCACAGTTACAATATCTCAGGGAACCCAGCTGCAAAGCTGCAAGAACCTACCCTGGTTCTAAAGGCACACCAGCTCCTGTGGTTTCCCAAAACTGAAGCATCTTCCTGGTTGAATCCTGAAGTTTCAGTTGTACAGTCAAAATACTTCTTGCAAGCATCTCTCAAAAGGCCCTAAGCCTCTTTTTTTTGATGTCTGAAGAGTTTATAAATGTCATTAACAGTCTTAATTTCTGCTGGCTGTCCATTTTTATATTGAATGGCCGGGCCCCAGCCAGACAACTTGGAGCCATTATGGTTTCTTTCAAATATGGACAGTAGTTCAGTGTGCATAGCAAGGTGAAGGAAGTCTGACTGTCAGCTGAATGTGACTCTTCCTTTTCTTGTAGTATATACAGGTACCTGTTGGGAATGGAAAGATACATAATTTAGCTTGTATCTTTCATCTACAGACTAGTTCATATTCCTAACAGAAATTCTAAGAGGATTGTAACCTACTGTTGTTAAAATACTCTGGTATTGGTAGCATAAATATGAGGGGTTTGGAAATTACATTGACCATTGCTTGTAAGTGACCTTATTTGGCTGCTGTGTTTTGCACAGTGTCAAGAGCTCTCAATGCAATGAGCTCAATGTGGTCTTCAGTTCTATGGATAAGCATGCTCTGGCATTGAACTGCTTCCTGTTCAGAAATGGCACTCATCAAATGTTAATATTGCTGAAAAACTTCAAAACAACCATCTTTTTTCCTTTGCTCTGAGGGACTATTTGGATGACCTTAAACACCTTTCCAAGATGCTCTGCAAGAAAAATGTGTTTGTCATGTAAATCTGACAGTCTCAGTTATTGTTGCTTGCTCTAAGTTTTGTGAACTTTAAATTCCTAAAGGGTCTTGCCTCCTGAACACAGCTATTTAGAGGCCTAGGCCTGCAGTTTTGCCTAGTGTAAACCTGTAGCGATTCCAGTGTACCTGGAGGGTTTAGCCTATGTTTAGGAGGGTTTAGCCTGATTAGCCAGTGAAATGAGAACAGTCTGGCTATGCTCTCTTTTGCCAGCAGTGTTAGATGAGACTCAAGGGAAGTGTGCTGGTTGCTCCTGCTATCAGTAGCTTATGTCCTTCTGGTTTGCTCTCTGTTAATGCAGAGATGCAATCTGCAGGCAACTGAAGGAAGCTCTGTCCAGTTTATGTGTTTGGGAGACAATGATCGTAACAGAGCTGTGCTGTCCCGAAGGCAGTTTCTATGGTGTATCACCCATGCTATGGGGCAAAGTGACCCATGTCTTTAATGCCTTAAAGTCACTGGTTCATAGTTTAGTTGCCTTACACTTTTTTTGCTGGAACTTAGTGAGGATTTTACGAGGGTGTTATGGGAAACAAAGTGTGAATTGCAGCTGTCTCCAGGAATAAGGTTTTCATAATACTTAGCCCAGAAAACCTTTCTATTAAGGGATTGAGTGACACAATGAATGCCTTTAGAAGATTTTCAAAGATCTGGCTCAAACATGGCATAATTGCAACAAAATGAGATGAATAATCTGTGACGTAAACACTCAATGAGATAAAACAAATAGTTATATTCATTCAGGAAAGCTTTTTACTAAGCTACCTATGTAAACAGCAAATTGAGCTTGAGAGAAACTTGTAAAAGTGTTTTGGCTTACTGCAGCGAGTGGTTAAAGGCAGCCAGAGCAGAACTAATGGAAAGGAATAGAGAAGAGTCTGATACCAGTTTATATATGCCCCTACGATATGCTCCCTGACTGCTTCGATCATGCCAGAATCCAATTTTAACTGAAAAATAGCTTTGAGTTTGAAAGGCAAATTAAAAATGATAGATGATTTAAATAAAATAGCCCTTTGTGTATGAATAATGTTCAACTAACAACAGAGCCTTAAACTGCTCTTTGTATTTGTGCATTTCTTCTTCCAAGCTTCCCTTACACCTCTTGAAAATTGCTCTTGGGCAGTTTGATAAGAAGCAATTTCTCTTTCTAAAATGTTGTCTGCACAGACAGTGACACTTCCCTTCTCCCCATCTCTCTACCAACCCCGCTGCTGGTGCTGAATCTTATGGGATTTACTGCAGTGGTTGCCATTGTACAGAGCAGTGAGAAACAGGCTGTTGGAATTTCATCTTAGCAATGAGAAAGATAAGGAAGTGGAAAAAGAAAAAGAAACCCAAAACAAAACAAAGGAAGAAGAAACTGGTTGTGGAAAAGTAGGAAAAATGAAGGGCAGGAGTTATTTCCATTAGTTTACAAGTTCAGCTGTTTTCAATGCAATGTAAATAACTCATGTGTCCTTCTGGCAAGATGTAAAAGCTTTGTTGAAATAACAATAATAAAAGGGCATGTTGTTTTCAAAGACTCATAGAATGTCTTGGGTTGGAAGGCACCTCAAAGACCATCTAGTTCCAGTCCCCCTGCAAGGGACACTTTCTACTAGACCAGGTTGCTCAAAGCCCCACCCAACCTGGCGTTGAACACCTCCGAGCTTCTCTCGGTGACCTGTTCCAGTGCCTCACCACCTGAGCAGTAAAGAATTTCTTCCTAATATCTTATCTAAACGTACCCTCTTTCAGTTGAAAGCCATTCCCCACATCCTCTCACTACATACCCTTGTAAAAAATACCTCTCCAGCTTTCTTGGAGGCCCCCTTTATATACTGGAAGGCTGCTGTAACGTCTCCTTGAAACCTTCTCTTCTCCAGGCTGAACAATCCTAATTATCTTAGCCTTTCCTCACAGGCAATGTGTTTCACCCCTCTAATCATCTTTGTGACCCTCCTCTGGACTCGTTCTGACAGCTTGATGTCCTTCCCATGCTGAGGACCCCAGAACTGGATGCAGCACTTCAGATGGGGTCTCATGAAAGCAGAGTAGAGTATCAGAATCACCTGCCTCAATCTGCTGTCCATGTTTCTTTTGATGCAGCCCAGGATGTAGTTGGCTTTGCATGTTGCTGGGTCATGTTGAGTTACTCATCAATAAACACCCCCAAGTCGTTATCCCCAGGACAGCTCTCAATCCTCTCTGCACAGACTATATTTGTGCTTGGGATTGCCCCAGCCCAGGTGCAGGACCTGCACTTAGGATTGCTGAACTTCATGAGGTTTGCACAGGCCCACCTCTCAAGCCTGTTGAGGTCCCTTTGGGTGGCATCCCTTTCCTCCAGTGTGTCAACTGCACCACTCAGCTTGGTGTTATTTGCAAACTTGCTGAGGGTGCACTCAGTCCCACTGTCCATGGTGCCAACAAAGATATTAAACAGCACTGGTCCCAGTACCAACCCTCAAGGAACACCACTTGTCACTGTTCTCTGCTTGGACATTGAGTTGTTGACTGCAGCTCCCTGTGTGTGACCATTCAGCCAATTCCATATACACTGTGTGTTCCATTCATCAAATCCATGTCTCTCCAGTTTAGAGACAAAGATATCAGTTGTTCTTGCATGGTAGGTTCTCTATGTTATGCGTTTGCCAAAGACATCTACTTTCTTCAGGTGACTTGTTTTTTAATAATGAAGCCAAAGGATAACTAACCAATACTGGTGTTGTTTTGTAGTTCATTATGCTTTCTTTTTAGGACAGGAATTGCAATAGTGATCAATGGAGAGAATGTAATTTCTGAACAAATTCAGAGAATGCAATTAAATGAGACTGATAGTCATGATTTCGACTGTAAAAGATATTTATCAGTCTGGGTGGTGGGGAGAGATACCTTGTCTTGTGCCATCCCATTTCCCCCCATCATTCTCCTGCACACACACATACAAAAACTTACAGTTTAGCTTCTTTATCTGCATCCACTCAACAGATAAGTACTTGGTTGCTCTGCACTGTTTACTCTTTCTCTCTGCAAAGCTGTTGTATCTGCAAAGCTGCAAAATAGATTCTGAAAGACCCCATGCTGTGTGTGCACTCTTATGAAGTATATCAATGTACATGGTTTTCTTTGCACCTCATTTTAGAAAAGCACACTATTGTGGTATGGTCTTCAATTTACTAGCATGTGTTTGTCGTAACAGACCATACTTGAGTCTGAGGGATCTGTAAAGTCTGAACATGGGCTGATCGCCTGGTTGTTAAGCACAGCACAGTTATTGAGTTGTTCTAACAGCTTTGTGATCTTTTATATAAGGACTTAGTTTTGTGCGGTTAACAACTACAACTAATACCAAAAGAAAAAGGCCGCACTACAGGAACACATAGTATTGTATGGGTTTTTCAAATGTCAATGAGCTTTGTTCCAGTTGTAGTACAGTGAAAATGCAGAGAATTCCAAGCCAGAGGTCAGACAGGAAAAGTCATCTTACTGCTGTAATTTCACATGTCTGCAGTCTTGTATTGATTTATGAATTTTCTTCTTCCTCCTTGGTCTTCTGTAATTTATCTAACTTTGTTTGCAAACTTGTATATGGTTTAATCACTGTAATACTGGATTTATGGTATTAGAGGCAGAAGACTGACAACCACAAGGGACAGGTAAGTTACCTCAGGAGCAGTGTACGAGCAAGGCAATGTAGCTGTGATCTCTCTTCACAGTCCCAGTCCCTGGTTTGTCCATGTCAGCAGTATGAGTGTGGTGAGGTACTATTTTCTGTTGGTGCTCCTATAGTAATGTCCTTCTTGACTTGAATGCACTCCCCACCTCTCTACACTACTTTGGAAAGCTGTCATACTGCTCATGAGCATCTGCTATGTAATATTCATCGTGTTTCCTTTATATCTGTGGCCACAACTTCTTAAGCACTTACTCATATTTCACTCTAAAAGAATAATGATGGGGTGGAGAGGGTAGAAATGAGCTCATATTTCATGGTAAGGCTTCTTTGTGTAAGTCACAGTCTGTGAAGGACCTCACTGTGTCAGTAACTCATTGAGCACTGAAATGAGTTCCTGGGTCTCTGCTGATGAGACAACTGCCGGCATGTTTTAGCTGCACAGGGTTACTAGTTATATTCAAAATGAGTGGATGCAACAATCTTGTACCATGTTCAAATATTTTAGCTCTATGTAATCAGAAATGTGTGCAGTAATGGTACATAGCCAAGGGAATCTTTTACTGTTGTTAAATGTGCTGCACTTACTGCATGTATATTGAAAGTCACCAGAGCACTTTTCACTAAGTAGATATAAATAAAAGGAAAGCTGTTAAATTTAAAACTGGCAAAGTAAATGTCATGAATATGCTTGTGTTGAGTGCAAGAAAATAACAGATGTGTTGTCAAATTTATTGTCCTATATTTGTAGCAGCAGAAACGAAATTAAACATGCACCACTCTGGTAATGTAGGCAGTATTGATATTGCTAGAGGGATTTAGTCTGTGGTGTTATGTAGAAGAAACGTTCTTTCTTCAAGAAAAAAATTATTCATATTCACTATGTCAAATCTATCAGTCCTGTCCACCATGCTTTTTCATTTTTCCCCTTTACTACTCCTTCCAAGTGCTTTTGAGATTGACTTCATTATCCCACAAGAGTGGGAGCACAGAGTTGAGAGGCAAAGCTGTGCATCCTTATGTGCAGCACTGGTGGTCGTTGGCTCTGGTTGACTACTTCCGTGCTTTCTCCTTTTCATCCCATTGATAGGGGAGAATTTTGTCCCTGAAAGTGAATCCCATTAATCTTTGACAGTCAGGTTGTGGTCTTTGCAGACACCAGCAGTTTGAGAAGCCTGTCTTCATGCTGGTAAGTGGCAACAACTGTGTTTGCCTTGTTAAGGAGGGGCAGATGCTAATGCTGTCATCTACAGAATGGGCATGTGTGCTTTAACATTGTCACTGGGTGCTAGCAATGAGTCTGAAGGTAATTGCAGAAGCTTTTTCCTTGCTGCTGTAGTTTCATGTCTCCATGCCTGAGAGAGGATGAGTTGTCAAAAGCTAATCCTACACCTTAGAGAGTTAGAGCCTAAAGAAGTGGAGGGGGAAAACAATCATGAAGGTAAAACAAAGCAAAGAAATCATGTAAACAAATTAATTAATTGTCTGGAAGTGAAGTGTATGTTTGTAATTTTGCCCTTGTCAAAGGGAAATTGAAGTTCATTATGTTCACTGACTGATTTAAAAGCTCTTTCCTGCACAGCATCACCAAGAGAGAGAAAGAGAGGGAGGCCCATTTGGAGCTCATGCATTGGCTGCAGCTTCAATTAAAGCAAGAATTCATTACTGGAAATCTCCAGAGAGAAGGCTGTTCCTTCACTCTTCAGTGTAAGGAGGAGGCTACATTTTCTTTTGCTGATTCACTCTTTTGTTTTAGTGTGAAACCTTAGTTTTATACTAAAAGGCATTGCATTTTGGCTCATACTGTCTTGAGATGCTGATAAAGTTAAGCGATATGAGACCATATTTGGAAGCAGGTTATGCTGGTTTTTGCTAATATTAACTGCTATTTGTGTGAACAGAAATAGCAGAACACATGGAGCGATGTGACTTAGAAAATTCTATTTACCTCATTTTATGAATTCTAGGATTAATAATAAGTGAATCTGATCACAGAATATCAGTTACATATTGGTGTCTGGCAGATGCCAGGCTCTGGCTTTTTGGGGAAAGCTTTTGATTTTATATTTTATTTCAAAGGTTTTTCAGGTTGTCTGGGCAGGGACGCTTAACAAGTCTGCTGCAGAGAAGTCAGCTCAGGGTTTCAGCTTGTTTCATTCAGCTTGTTTTATCTCTTATTCTTTCTGGGTTTTTCCTTGTATAAGAAGCCCACTGGGGTTTTATTTTTCTATGAAGCACCCACAGATGGTTGCCTTGTCCCTTCCTTTTGTTAATTGCGAATGCAAAGACACCGCTAAACAAGAAGAGCACAGCCCCCTTCCTGGAATTAGCAGATATTAAAGCAAATGCATTTTCCAGAAGAAAGATGTTTGGCAGTTCTCCAACCCTTTCAGCAGGTGCAGTATGCCTGAGGCTGTGTAACACATACATCTCTCAAATATTGTAGTCCACTGTTTTGGACATCAAAGTGCTCCAGGGAAGGAAGTGCATGTCTGTATATACACAGATGTATTAGTCCTCTGTGCTCAGTAATATACACTGATTAATGAGCATTGAATCTGGGTCAAGAATTTTCTAATTGGAAATGTTAATTCCCTAAAAGAAGAAGAAAAATATCCAAGTGAATAGTTTGTTGAATAAAAATAAGTGAATTTTGGATGCAGGCATGTCTAGCCTCCTCAAGGGCACCCATTTAGCTGCCTGCATGCCATCTCTTTTCCCTTCTTTTCTGGTATTTTAAAGAAACAGCCTGGAAATGTCCAAGAGGTATGGGATAATGAGAAGTTCTTGACAGCTTGCCTGGTTGGGAACTTGGGACATGGAGAACTACAGATCTAAAGTTCCCAGTTTCTTTACGGGTAAGGTTTCCAGAGCCGTGAAATACAAAAGGATCACATACAGAAATACTTAGGAAATTCTTCTACATTTTAGTAGCATCTAGGGAAAATGGGATGCATATTTCATTTAGGAAGCAAAAATACCCTTTTCACCAGGAAAGTGTTTGTGTTTCTAAATTGTAATTTCTTCAAAAACTCTTTTATAGGTGATGGTGAGGTTGTGGGGTTTTTTTAATCTTCCCCAACCTTGTTTTTTTTTTTCCTCCACAAAGATAAAATTAACTTTTCCTGTTATTTCAGGGCATATTCTAGTGTAATGGTGCCTTTGTTTCAAATGAGCTCATAGATATTTGTCTGCTGTTGGAATGCAGAGTTGTAAGATGCTTTGCACCATTTGAACCAGCTAGTCCCTGCGGTGTAGGTCAGAGGAGTGCCACAGAGGAAGAGTGCAGCAGCCAGGGCACCATGGCAGAACTCTGCTCTGAAACCTTCCTTTCACACACCTGTTTTGTCCCCCAGCAAGTCTTGACTCTTGATCATTCCCATAGCAGAAGGCACTGAATGCTGGGATGGAAAATGTAATTCAGATCATAGACAGAGAGCATAGATGGATTTATGCTAAAAAGATGAATTTGTAAAGGAGATGGCATGAATGGGATTTTGAAGGTTTTTTTCTCCTCAGTTGGGCAGTGAACTCTAGATTTATGAGGAGAGGACACTAATCAGGTTCTTCAGTGGTGAGGAAAAGATGGGATTGCTTGAAAGAGAAAGACACACAGATTTTTCAGTGCAGCCTTTTAGCTGACCCTTGTATTTTGTTCTTCCTCTTGTGTCTTTTGATTTTTGTTTTTATTGTTATGTCCTTGGATCTGGTCTATCCTTTGTAATACTTGTGTGTGACCTGTGGTTTTTTCTATGTACAGCAGTATAAATATTTAACAACAGCAACAACAGAGAGCATGCTTATCCCTTGATATTTGCTAAACTTAAAGCCAGTATTTTTATTATTTCAGCAGATCTGCTTTTCCAAGAGGACTGCAGACAACAAATACCCATCACACTGTCCATATTATATAACTTGCTTTCTTCCTTGCCTCCCTATCTTCATCTACCAAAACAAAACAAACAAAAGGGGGCAGAAAGAAAAACCTAGCTTCTTCTAGTTATCGTTAATGTGGCAGACGTTCAGACCCATTCTTGCTATGTCAGAACAGATTTGCTTATTCCCTGCTGTCATCAGCATTTTCAGCTTATTAATGTTATACTCCTCCCTCCCCCCATTGCCCCATCTGTATGTTACAGAAATGTCACTATTAACTGATCAATGCTAGTTTAAACGTTTGTGATTTCTCCAAGGATTTTTGTTCTGTTAGCTCTTATCCCATGGTAATGTTCTGCAGGAAAATACCTTGAAGTATGCTTTCTCCTTGGAGGATATGCTCTAACATGTTTCATTCTCCCACTACCTTGTCCCATTTCAGTCCAGATACTAGGACTTCAGGTCATAAAAGGCAAGCATATGCTTCTGCTTTTAAATTCACTTAATAAATTACTGACAAAATTAGAAAAAGGTGGAGTTATGGGAGTTTGATCACAAAGAAATGGCTAAAATATAAAAGGTCTATAAAGGGCAGTGAACATTAAAAGCAGCTCATAGAATTGAGTGTAGAGGGGATTATTGTATGAGACATGAAGCAAACAGGTTTTTTATGCTGGTAATGTAGAATTTTAGAAGGTGCAGAGGTCAATAAAGGAAATAGAAGATAATTGGAGGGAAGGCACAACTGAGTTTGCAAGTTGATGCAAGCACGGACTGAAACTTGAACGTCATTTAAGATGGATAAAACCTGAATAAACCTTGAGTTGAGTTCAGTCTAGTAGAGAGTGTGCAGGTTTGGGTTTCTACACTTGGTAAGATATTCAGGACAGTTCTTAGATGCTTGGAAGTATTTCTTCTATGCCAGTTTTTATGTTTCAGTGAAGGTGCCCTAACTTTATTTTTATTGGAAAATTTGTGATGAGGCAGCACTGACTCATCTGAGCCACATGGATAATTTTATTAATTTTTATCAATAGCACTTTAATGTGATGGAACCCTAATAATAAAACAAGGAGTTTACTGTCTGCCTTGAAAAGAGACAGCAAGATACTCCCTGCCTCGGTGAACTTACTGTGTAAACCATGGCGAACTTACAATGTAACCATAAGGTAAGAAGCAGGGAAAGAATGAAACATGCCCTTGGTGTGCACAGATGGGTGCATGTCAGGGTGCACAGAGACATGAAGGTGCTAACGACCATTATGAGAGTAAATAGGCAATATTTTTGGAAGACAATGAGTTTGTTGTTATTTCCACTCTTAAGTGACCCTTTTGGGAACTGTGTATCCTCCTTTGTAGGATATCTGGTTGGGCATCAGTGCTATGAGAGTTCCTAATCTTCTGGAAACACTTGAATGTAGTTTAGAAGCAGAGTGAGTAAAGTCTAGGATCTCTAGGAAGCAGCCTGAGAAAGATGGTGTTTAGTTTGATTTGAGTATGTGTTCTTGACTGGACTCCAGTTAGAGCAACAGGCCTGACTAGTTTATTGTTTTTTCTTAGGATTTCTTAGCTTTCTGTGTTGGTGCCTTCCCTCTTTAAATCCTGAAGATATGAATAAATTGGTCTAACTAACCTTAGTTCTCTCTATAATTGTTACCTTTTCTATTTTCCTGTAGACTTTCTCTTAGCTTTCTCAGCTGTTTGATCCAAGTAACTATCTCATGTCACAGCCAGGCCTTGGGTCTTTGATACACAGTAAGATAAATCTATTAGGGAGGGCGAGCTGGGAAAGCTCACAGCAGTTACATGGGGAGAGGGCTAGAGCATGCTGAAGAGCAGGCTTTTCTTGGGAAAGGTTGGAAAACTGCTTAGCTAGTATTTTAGAAATTAGTTCATGACTGGGGAATTGTACATGCCAGGATAATTGTGGAAGGTTGCTGGTTTAAAAGAACAAGCAGTGGCATTGTCTACATTAGCAGGTTGGATGGCAGAACAGGAGAATATCTGTAGTGAGAATTGTTTCTGAGAGAATGCAATGTCCACATGGACTTCTTCTGAACTACTTCTCATTTGGGGCTGAGGAGCAAGTTGCTGTGCATCATAGGAGTGTAAATGTGCTGCAACTTGTCTTTCAGCTTATTCTGAAGTGGGGACCATTGGATGATCTGCTTCAAGATGCCCTCCTTGCACCACTTTATTTCCTTGGCTGAACTAAGAGTTTAATGTCAACATATACATTTACTTTTTTTTGATATATTTTACTTCTCTTTTTCATGTCCTAACCACTAGTCAGGATGTATTCCTGCAGTCAGTACTCACAGATTATGCTGTAGAACTATTATGGATGAAAATTCCACTATGCAGGGGGGATTTGGAGCTTTTATTCTTTTGCTTTTGCTTTTATTCTGATTGTTACTTTATGGTCATTCATTCCCTACCTTGTATGAATGAAAACACACTTCTGTATGACATTGCAAAATTAACATCACAGAAACTTCCTTATGCAATAGAGCAATTTTGATCACTAGTGTTAAATTAAATGGTAAATGTAAGTATAGCTATAGCAAATCCACTTTTATACATTGCTATTTCATAGCTTGCATTTCAGAGGTATTTACCTCATGCTCATCTTTAATGCTTTGTACAATCAATGTGATTTTATAGTCTTTATAGCAAGTCTTGAGGATGGTCCAGGGGAGAGCTGGGGAGTTGTGAAAGAAAATGTGTTTTCAGGCTTTTGGTGAGGTACAATAGCCATAAGTCTCCATAAATCCCTGGATGTTGCCCAATTCTGCTAGACTGTTGTTTTTCAGATGCCTGAAGTTATACTGGTTAGTAATTGCCACAAGTGCCTGCTATTGAAGGATACATTTCTAAGACTAATCAAAAAATGTGGCTGAAGATGCCCCCATAGTAGAAGAATTAAGGGTCTAAGATACTCTGGAACTGATCCTACAATCCATACTGTGATAAATCTTGCAGTGACCCAGCTGTGTTTGTACAGACTAGAAGTAGAACCTGGTCTGGGGTTTCTGGTGCACAGTGTCACTGTGCTTGGCTGTTTTCTGAATTCAGCTTCAGCTGCTTTTCTCTCAGACTTTGTTCAAAGGACGTAGGCTATGCACATGGCACTCTGAATACATGAAGTGTAGATGGGCAAGGGAGAGGGAAGGGAAAAAAACCAAAAAACCTGGGAGGGATGGTGATCCAATGTGAATTTTTTTGCTTTAAAATGAAATATGTTATTTTATTATCTGTGGGGCCCAAGAGATGATACTAGGGGTCACAGGAGAGCTCCAAGTTGCTCAGAATTAAGAAAATAAATCCCAGCTGCCAGTTCAGGCTCTGCAGATATGACCAAGAATGACAGATAGATTTTCTTTTCCACTAGATTTACTTTCTGATATCCAAGTTTATCACTCAAGCCAGAACTATTTATCAACTTTCCTGTCGATAATCCAAACTGAAGTCATCAAGTTAAACTTTTACAATTCATTCCTAAAAAAAAAAAAGAAAAAGAAAAAAAAAACAACTGAAAAAACATGCTAGAATATTCACCATGCTTTTGCCTCAGATTTAGCAAAAGTGAAGGAACATAGGTATGAGGAACTGTGGTCCATTGAATAGTCTCCAAGAAACATTGGAGCTGATATATGCCATGATGCCCAGTCTCCAAAGGTGTTGCCTAAGCCCTAGTGTGCAGTGAGCTCTAGTATTTCCCTCTCACTAGCATCTGTTTAGTTGCCGTCTGTTTCAAAACACAATGGCAGAGGAGCATGTCCAGTTGCTACTTGATGTGACAAAAATGGATACAATAGTTTCCCCCCTCCTTGCAGATTCCTGTTACTATAGGAACCACATTGGCCAGGCTCCCTCTTTAGCCTTGGAGCAGATGCATATGCCCCTGGCATAACATAGGCACATGGGGACAGTATTTTCACAGAAGCAGTGATGGCTGCTGGAGACTCTGTTATAGCAGAAGTGCTGGGTTCGTACATGGATGTCAATGAACAGGCAGAAACCTCATATTTGGACCTCGATACTAGAACTCCCATGGCTAAGACCCCTGCTTACCTCTGTCATCCTAGATTAACCCTGACCTAGCCTCTGTCCTTCCACTGATAGCATAAGTCTGCACTATTAATGTCTGCTTCCTGAACTTAGCAAGTCTCAAAAAATGCTGAGTTGTCTAATCAATAACTGAGCATCCAGTTTTTGTATATAGACGAAATTTTAGTTCAAGGAAGTTGTGAGATGAGGGGTGCAAACGTTCCAACACAGACAGCACTATCTTCAGCTTTGTCCTGGTCATCTTCCTCTTTTCTTCATCCAGATTTTGTCAGTGACTTAAAGCTGCTCAGGGTCTCAAAGCCCACATTTATACTATCTGCCTACACTGTGAATGAGCCTTTCTGAACCTGAGCACATCATTTGTCATTAGCAGCAGGTGCCACTTGTTTTCCCTTTTCTGTTGTCACTGACAGACAAGAAATATTTATGCTCCTTCCCACCACCCCCAGTCCTATAGTAAGTATTGAAGAATCAGGCATTCTCCAGACCACCTGCCTGCTGCTGCTGAAGCCTGAGTTGAACCCCTGAGGGTGCAGGAGGCTTGTACAGAACTGTTTGATGCAGAGCACCATGTGGCGAAACAGCTTTGCCAGCCGTGAAAAACGGTTCCATTGGGCTGCACTGCAGCCTCAGGACATCTCGTTTGCTGCCTCTGGCACAGTTTTGATAGGAGAGGGAGAGGCTTCAGATTTCTCAAGCACTCTGAGTCAGAGATGGAGGGGTAAAAAGAGGAAAAGAAATTAGATAATTGAAGGAGTAAGGAATATCTGTATAGATAAAAATGGGGTAAGGAGAAAGCAAAAGAAACCACCCAGGCAAAGAAAATGCAAATGGTTTTATCTGGGAGAATTTTTCTTTCAACCAATGTGCAAGAGGAGAACTACTAAAACTTTCTTTCGGTAAGCACAAGTTTATGTTAATGGGACTGGTGGAAGTACAGCATTAGTGAGATGATTAATATGGCGGGTTGAGCTTTCTGGCACTCCAAGATTATATTAACATCTTGAAGAATGATGGAAGAACATGGAATCATGCCATAACTGTGATACTTTCCCTCTAAGCATTCCTCAAGGATATGGATTTAGTCCTGGCCCCGGGGAAAGGCAAGTATTGAGGTATGAGCTGCCTGTTATGATGCTTCAGGCTTTCTGAGCAGGGATTGAAACAGAGAAGAGAAATAGAATTACTGTTTTAATGTGTCCTCAAGGTATACCTTTGTATGACTGCAAGTTTGTAAACATAGCAAGTTAATGATGGCATTCCACTGTACAGCTGTAGTCAGTGGAGTTATAATGGTGCAGTTGCTGAAACAAACTCAGGTTTGGTCCTTGTGTATTTGGGTCCTTGTGTTTCTGTTGTGCCAGTTTGCATGCTACCTCTCATGCCCTCATTTTAGTCTTCCTCATCTGCCTTGGACATTGATTTATTTCTCTGCCACCGCCCCTTTTGCCTTTCTACCTCAACAAAGGCTTCTGGTGGAATAGTTTGGCTTCAGAAAACTTACTTGTCTTTTCTTTATCTATTTACTGGAAGTCCTTTGAGTTGTCCAGGCTGGTAATTGCCCACGTCATCTCTATATTGATTGCTTTTAGAGCTGTTGAGCTCTTATTACTGCAGCTCACTGGGGAGAGAAGGAGAAGAGTGAAAGATCCAGGTCAGCGTGGTCTCAACAATAGATGAGTCTCATCAAATCTCTTTTCTCCCAGCTGCTGAATAACAGCTTTACTAGTTTTAAATAAAACAAGAAAAGGAATGTGCAATGTGGAGAAGAGTACTAGGAGGAAAAGAGATGAAATCCTGTATGTTTAGGGAAAAGTAGAATGCGGGAACCAGGCTACCTGTAGCAGTGAGAAAAGTGAAGGATACCTGGCTTCAAGGTGTGACAAAGTACCACTATTAATAGCTCCCTCACTGACAAAAACCTCTTCTTCTGTAGAGCTCCCATCATAAGGGAAAGAAAATAATGGAATAAACCGTTTTCCTGGTTACAACACATGCAGGATGTGATAAACTTGTTACAACCTGCCTGCTTCTGAGATGTACTGAAAGGGCCTGAGAGGCAGAGTGTTACCATGTCTGATCATTAGATCTAAACCAGTTCTTCATAGATATGTGTGCTCTATATATGTGTGCTAGATAAAATGTTGCTGAATATGGGGGTTGCTGTTGTTTACACACATAAAAAAGTCAATTATGGGTGTCTGTTGAGCAGAGTTGCTTGTGTAATTGAAATAAAGTGTCTTGCCAATGAACTTGGTAATGTGCAGCACAGTGAGACCTAAGGCAGGTTGTCTTATGTGGAGATGGATATTGCACAGTGTGGGAAAACTGACAGCTGCCAGAGAGCAAAGATCATAGTCCGGGTGTAGTTGTGTGCTAGCCAGAAGCAGCCTGTCGTCCCTGGCTGATTTATGACTGCAACCCATCTTCCTGTGACAATGACAACTGAGAAGGCTCTGGAGTACGAAGTCTGATATGAAGCTCTTTTAAAAGTTCTCATAATAAGGATCTCTAAGAGATTGATAGGCTAGAAATCTCACCAGAATATTTTTCCTCAGGAAGTTGTCAGCATAATCTAATTTGGATTTAATCTGGGTAATCCCTTATATGATCCTATTTCTCCTCTCTGTGGACATACTAGCACATAAACTTTGGGTTATCTGGCTCTGACAAACCTTTCTGCAGACTTCTACCTCCAGTTCTGCCCTAATTTTGGAAATACTGATTTCTGTTAAGAAAAAGAACAACATTTTCTAAGCTTTGCCAGAAAGTTTAGTCTATTCCTTACATCCAGTTGGGCAATCACCTTTTCTCAAGCCATACATATCTACAGAGGCAGTCCAATGACCTGGGCATTTATGGTTGATGCAGTTGCAGAAGCTAGCACAGGCTGGGCACCACTACACTTACTCTTCAGGGAGGGCTAGATAAGGGGCATGCTGACCTGCAGATATCCCAGGATATGTCCTCGAAGGACAGCTGACATTAGAAACCTATGGATCTCCATATGCTTGTCAATTCAGCTCTGTTTCTCAATAGTTGTCTAGGGGTTTTGTGTGAAAAAGAAAGTCTGTTTTTGTGGGTGCTTCCTTCTCTTGGAATAGGGATAACTTGTTCAATATGTATGTTAAACGTTTTGTGAGAAGCTTATGTTTTGAATTAAAATACGTGTTTTTCTTATTTTCTTCAGAGTAGAGAGGCAGAAGACTGTTCTTGGTATTACACCAGTTGTCAGTACTATGCTTTTCTACCTTTGAGAGCCTAAAAAGTGCCTCATTCTTTTCACACAGGACTTTTTTCAGCTGCCATGTGCATGCTAGCATAACTTAATTTGATGATGCCTTTCTCCTCCCCTTTCTACTTTCTGATTAAAAGTCCAACTATAGTCATTTAGAGTTAGGTAGCTAAAGTCAATTCCACAAATAAGCTGCATTTCTTTAATGTCTTTCTCTTTTCTATCAGTGGAAGAAAATGGCTTCAGATTGTAACTGGTTAGCAGTAGCCATCCTCCAAAAAGCTCTGTGCTATTCTGACTTCATAGCTTGAAGACAAAAATGTTGTAAGCCATATGGCATCATGCATCAGCCAGACAAAAATCAATTGCTTAAGTAGTGTGTGAGTTTCTTCTTGAATCGTGCAGTAGAGAGAGAGTGGGGGATTGAGTGTTACAATGTTATGCTACCGGGGCAGATGTCCAGTAAACACTGTTAAGAGCACTGTGGGATGATACATAGTTTGCAGGTTGAGTTCTGTTCAGCTCGCTGCACTCTTGAAATTAGCTTTTCCTCTACAGTTGTGCAAGGGGTCTGTATGCATATGTGTGCATGCACACAACCCATCACTACCTCCCAGCTAACAGGGAGAGAAGTAACAGAAATTGGGGGAATAAGTATTGGCTTTTAGCTTTTTTAAGATTATCTTTATTTCTTTCTTGTTCCTCAGACTTTCATCCTAGAACTGCATACAAATGGAAGCAAGCAGACAGATTCTGCCAGGATCAGAAAGCCATGCTGGTTATTTTTCCATTTGCAGTTGTTATAAAGGCTTCATGTTTAAATGACACTTCTTTTCATAGAGTGTAGTGCAAAGGAGACCCATCTGCTCTATAGAGGTTTTGCTTCAATGAGACGTATGAAAGGAGAACTGTTGTTCCATTCAGAAAAGGCAGCCTGTTTGGTTCAGAGGTATACAAAGGAGATGTCAAATGAAAAGTTGAATTATAAGCCTTACATAATAGGGGCTATTATTCTAAAGTTTGGGAGGTAATTTAGTAGCAAATGCTGTAACGGGTGTTCCTTTGACAGTCTTCTCTCAGGATATTCTTGGACTCCACAAAAGTCATGGGATTTGGAACTATCAACTATTTGCAAGGTTTATTTAAGATGAAAGCAAAGGTTTTACAAATTAAGCTTTGCTGTTAAGGGTACATACTGTACAGCATGGGGAATGTCATATTGTGGTGTTCATGTGGCTTAGATAGACTTTGAGATGTAATTCTCCAACCAAAGATGCTTGCTACAGTATTCTCTTCCTCTGGTGTAGACAACTGCTAGAAATGAAACTAGCTCTGTGCTTCTTGTGAGGTAATGCACACTCTGATATGAATGGATGGACTTAAAGTGCTTTGCTGTATGAAACACTGAATCAGACCCAAGTGTTCCTGTGTTTCTTTGTACTATGTCATTTGTGTACATGCCACAGATACTTTGCAGGAGTGTGAGCATTTGCCAGCCTAGAAAGCCAGCTGTTTCTTCAAAGTGTTTAGCAGACACTTCCTGCTGAAGTTTGGTTTAAACAAAGTAGTATCCAGCCTGAACCAAAACTGAACTGAAACCTTTTAGGTGAGGAAAAATTCCCTAAGTTTTAGGGAGGAAGGGAGGTAAGGTGGATGGCTCTGCTACTTCTGATTTTTCTTTTTTTTTTTAAAGAAACTGAATGGTAGCATGTGACATAAACAGGTGACAGGTTTCAAGTAAGTGCAGTCTCACAGAAGACTTACAGTATATATATATTTACTGTTTTTCCAGTTGCCTTTGCAACAACAACCAAACCAAAACAAAACAAAAAAAAACCCAAACATAAAACCCAAACAACTTCAGAATCCTGTTCTTCCTAGATGTACATGTTCAAGCTGTCCCTCAATCTTGCTGGTCCTGCTGTGCAACACTCATATATGTACTCATCTTCTTTCATGTTCTATACAGTCTTAAATGTATTTAGGGCTTGCTATATAAAGCAGATGTTTGTGTACTTGTGAGATGATTCTGTTCCAAGAAGGTAATGTATTAAAGCTTGAAATGGTAACTTTTGCTAAACTAAACCAGAAACTTTGAAGCTCATCTCCTAGGTATGCTGTGTACAGAGGAGACTGAGCAAAACAAGTCATTACATGAAAAACCTGAAACCTGCAGCCAGTTTTCAGTCTCATCAGAAAAGTCAGACTGCTGCTACAGTATCTGAAGGTGTTATTTAAACATGGAACCATCATAGGTAATCCACAAGTGGAATGATATTAATGGAGGAATGTTGGCTTGTAATGGCATTTAGCATGGGCAGCAGTGAGAGAGAGCATGGGTTTATTTCACTCAACGAGGTTTTGAGCTGCCACCATTAAAAAGACAGCTGGGTTCACAAGGCCTGCTATGTAATAGCATGATAACGATTATTCTGACAGGAAAACTGTATTGTCAGACTGCTGTTACTTTGGGTTGTCTAGCAAGATTATACCTTTCCAGGACAGCTGACAAGTTTTCATAGCAAATAAATGGCACAGCGTAGTATCTGTTTCCCATTTCCCAGTAAATCTTCCTGGTTAGTTCCCTGACTGTGTATGACATCTCCATTAGCTCACAAGAATGAAACCTGGTGTTAGCATTGAGCCTAGTCCTGTCCTGTTTCAGACAGGAGCTCCTTGTTCTGAGCACTCGCCAAGGCTGTAGGGACACGCAGCGACATTGCAGGAAGCACAAGTACAATGTTGTCCTTGTGATCTAGGTGGTGGTAGTGGTAGTCTAAGTGATTTCTCATACTGACATAGCTCAATTTTCTTCCTTTAGGATGTAGGCCTTAGGACTGTAAAAGACCTGTGGGTCACTGAGCCCAAGCTACTGCAAGTAGCTGTATCATTTAATTCCTTTCAATAAAAATACTACTCTCTTTCTTAACTCATTGGATTTCTGTGTGTTATTGAAAAGCTGCTATGGAATACAAATCCTTTAATAGGGAGACAGTTTCTAATTTGCATACCCTGGTATACTTTTAGCCCATGTACTGCCTTTTTTTGGGGGGGGCAGTGTTATCTTTTTTAGCTTAATTTTTCTTCCTCTCTCCCAACTCTCTTCCCTCTAGAGATATTTATGGATAGGAAAATCACAGCTTTTTAGCCTTCCTTTTGATAGCTAAATATTTAGGGTAACATAGGTGGAACATAAGACCTTCTGTTGTGCAGTGGTTTCTGATTTTCACAACACCCACTCTTTCTCTTAACATGGATAGAAATTGCTATACCTTGAAAACCAAAAGACTTGTTCTGTAAGGGAAGTTAGATTCTCATGCTTTGGCTGCAGGCTACTATTAAACACTTTAGAAAATTGTTCACAAGCCCCCACAAAACCATCTCTCCTTTCTAACTTTGTAGCACTGCTATGTAATTGGAGGTGGTGGGGGGAGGGGGGGTGTGTGTGCATTTAATTCTATTGCTTTTTTGCCCCCTTTTTTTTTATTGTTTTAGTTTAATTTCTCTTTGGTAATTTTAACATTTAAAGTATCCATAATTGGCACTAACGTCACAGAAGGAGACTGAATTCCATCTTATAGGTTGTTGTAGTCTGGCTGAAGAGAAGTTTCAGTAAAACTGGGTTAACAGGACATCATCACAAGACCTGTTGTGTTTTGACAGCTGTTTCCATCCAAAGCAAAGAGATGAAAATTTTTTTTTTCTTTCCTTTTAATGAAAGTTTAACATTTGCACAACAATTTAGAATGAAAAGCATGGCAAGGAGACCTTAGAGCTATCACAGGGGTGATTTTTTTCAGCTAGCCTTAGTGTTTTCAAAGTGTTGAGAAGGAAGAAAGAATTGCGTAATGAAATAAACCCTGTAACTTTTTTCACTTTGGATTTACATTTGCGTATGTCACAAGCTGAGCAGATGCTTATCCTTTGCAATGACTCTATCCTCCAGCCCAAGAGTTACAGTAAGACTTTGTTTTTTTACTGTTACCCTATTTAAAAGAGAACAACTAGAAGGTTTTTATTAAAACAGACTGTATTCAGATTTATACAGAGATCCTGGGTGTCTTAGAGATAATTCTCTTGCTTCTTAAACCAGTATAAATAAAGATTTTACGTAATTGTAAGCACAGAGAAGAAAGAATACAATTTCCACTCCACCATGATCAGGTCTGAGGCAAAAGTGCCACACTGCAATGATGCACCATTTCCAAACAAATAGAAGTCTCAAAAATTAAAGCTGGTAACAATTGTTGTAGCTCTTGCTCCCACCCAAGGGGGGGAAAAAAAAAAGACAACAAAAAGTAGAACTGCAAAATCCAAAATGTATCATAAGCAACCATACTATATTTTTTATCTTGGTGTATGCTAATTCTGGTTTGCCTTACAGTCACTGAGGGTTCTATGATCAAATTTCAATGTCAGTATGGTCAAGAGTATTTTTTAAGGTTACAGACCTGCATTTCTATCCTCAGTAGGAGATCTCTCATGCTTCAGTATTTCAGTAAGCCGATGGATTGTCAGAATGCAGGTGTCTGACTGCTGTGAAAATGGGTGAGTTTCAGATAGCAAAAACTGAAGAATATTAAATAGAAAAGATAGAAAACTGCTTCTAGTCTGTTGTTAATAAAATTTTAATGCTGTCAAATGTTCTGACTTATCACAACATTCAGTGAAGATACTTGAAGTCCAAACTTGAATTCTCTTTCAGTTGAGAACAGAACCAGGGCTGAAAGCCTTGCAGTAGGGCATTAAATGTCTTGCATTCCTGTTTCATGCTGTAAATTGCTACAGAAAATACTACCTCATCACAGTGAAGTCTCACAAAACTGTAAAAATTTCTCACTCATGGTAAGCTTGTCTTGCAATGTAAGGTTAAGAGGCTGAAATACATATACAGTTATAGCAAATCATAGACATATTCCTTCAGCTTCTCTTAAAAGTACCTATTGGCTTTGGAAGGGAAGAGCGAGGGCTTATAGGCAAGTGACAGATAAAAAAGAAAAAAGAGAAAATGGAATAGTAAATTCTTCCCTCTATTACTTTCTAATTACTACTGGACTCTAACACTGTCTTTTTCTTCTGCTCAAAGCAGAGACCGGGAATTTGAAGTCAAGCATAGTCATCTTAAACGTAAGGAAAAAGTTTAAATCCAAAATCAGTGTGAATTCTGGATGACAAATTCAAAGTGTTTGGGTGACAGGCACTTCCCTTACTTGTCTTTAGCCATCGATCTTGGATATAAAACACACTAAAGAACTTCTCCATGCTCTGTGTTTTTCTCCATTTGTACTGTTTAAAATTCCTTGAGATGACTCCTTTTGCAGAGTTTCTGCACAGTTCCTCTCAGCTCTTTCAGGTTTTCCTAAGTTGCTCCTTCCTGTACTGAAACTGCTCAGTAAGGCATTTTATGTCCTCTGTGTCACAGCATTTGACAGACTGAACCCTGTCTACTGCACCATGGGCTCAGAATGACACACTGGCATCCTTTCTACTGCTTTTTACTAATCACTTTTTGAAGCAGATTGTAAAGAAGTTTCAGTGTTTTCATCTGCTGTTGTTGCTGTTGGGCCAGGCAAGTGAGTTAAAGTCAGGCTAATGAGGTTGTCCTAAAGGCCTGCTCTGAGCACCTCCTGACTTGTAATCCTTTGTTACTTCCTCACTAGGTTGAATGCTCTCTTCCATTTACTCAGCCCACTGTAGTGTTTCTGCTGAACACCACTGTGCCATCGCTGCATGGCATTCAGGTCCCCAGGACCTCAGTGGAACTCCACTTCTTTGCAGCAAAAAGCAATTTGTAGCTGATCAGTGGTACCTGTGTCTGTTGTTTATCTACAGGTAAAGTGGGTCAGATTGGTTCAGTGATTGTTTCCACCCAGAAAATCGAAAGTCCGTTTGCTGCCTTGGGAATTGGAGCTCCATAACACAGGCCAGGGACTGTCACCTAGTCATAGTCAGGTAATCATCTACTAATCACAGAGGTACCTGAACACTGTAGCAGGTAGCAGCTCCCAACTTCTACAGAGTTCCCAGACAAATATTTGTTTTTCCACTGCAATAAATGCTGCAGCCAAGCCCAGAGTTTCAGGTGGTCTTATGCTGACAAAAATGCTGCCAATGCACTTCTAACAGCACTATTCATAGGTGTGGTTTCACCCCAGCTGGCAATCAAACACCATAATTAATTCTACCTCAGCTGAAGCCAGCACAATAGGATCCTCTCATCCTGATGGATTCAGAAAGAATATTAAGATTTTGTATTGACATGAGTCACCTCACTCATCTGGACAGTTTGGTCATCTCTAAAGCTAGAGGTGATAGCAGATGAGCAATGCACAGAGGCACTACACTTCAGTACAGTGCAATGAATTTAAGGTAGTGAGAGAGGATATTCCCAAGAGATACAAAAAGAAAATGTCAGTTCTAGTCTGAAAGAGGAGAGATGGTGGGTGCTGATCTTTTCAGGACTTTGCATGCCTCCTTCCATCATCTAGAAAAATTGTTACTGTCCTTGATCTTTTTTGCCCTCAAAGCACTTCTGAGTCTCATTCCTAGCAGACATGCATCCAGCTGCATAAAGATTTGAATAAATGCTTTTGGAAAAAATGTCCTGCTTATTGACTATTCAAAACAGGGGAAGACTGACTTCCCATTTGCAGTCACTAACGAATGTTTTCAATCAATTGCCTGCTCACCGTCCAAGTAGGAAGATAGGGTTCAGACGTAATAGGCTGTCTGCTGGGAAATGGATCAGTCAGCAAGGCTGCCTTTTTTTCATTCTTCTTTTCTTCAACAGACGTACCTTTCTTCCCAGAAGGAGTAGTAGGAGGAAGAAAATTATACAGCAGGAAACAGTGCACAACCGGTTTTAGTCTCTTCTGGGCAGTTTAAAGGAAACAAGCAAAGGGATGTACGATTGCTTCATATTGAGAATGCTGGAAAAAGACTTGTCCCACTCTGAAATTACGTTATAGCTCTTGATCTGGACCAAGCGGGGAAAGGAAAGGAGAGAGAAAGACATAATTAATTTAAAACCTCACTTTCTTCAACACTTCTGTAAAGTTATTCAAAAAGTTAATTTAAAAGCTTGTGAGCAGTACTTCCATGGGAAAAAAATAGTACTTGTATGGCTGTTCTAGACACATGAGCTGATTTTTTGTAAAAGAGAGGATATTCAAACTAAAGTAGGCATAAAGAGATGAGCATATACTGCAGGAAAATGTATGTGGACACAGAGAGAGACAACATGTAGATATAAAACCAGCTGCCCCACAAAGGCTATGAAGATACTTGAAGATGAATATGCATTTCCCATGTAGGCAGCCCATTTATATCCTATTCTGTGGCATTACTGTGACCATGGCCAGTCTGACTAGAATAGACACTTCTTACAAGCTTCTGAGGTCCATTGATGGTATGAAAAACTCTTCCTTTATTTGGATTTTGTTACTTCCCACAGTGAATATTCTCCAAAATTATAGTGAGGCAGAGCCTCCAGGCCACCAGTGCAACTAAATGAAGAAGAAAATATTTCCTTATGTATAATCTTAATACATGCCTGTCTTTTTCTTGATCAGCCTGTAGGTCATACCAAATTATTGTCTGGTATGTCCCCAGCCAGAGAGCAATCAGAGAAGATCAATATGTGGGCAGTCAAAGAGTTGAAATATTTTCTGTAGAAGCATTTCATGTCCTAGCTGATCTACAAAGAAAGAGCATGTTTTGAACTATGCTAGAGCTGCTGGATTGCTTAGTATGCTGTGTCATTTAGGTAATGGATCAGCTCTTAGAATTTCTAGGTTTCAAGCGTTTTTTAAACTAATGTTTTGAAAAAGCTTTATAATCATTCATGAACTAAACCTCACAGCTATGTGCTTGGTAGATCAGTCATTTTCCCATTTTATGCAGAAGACAGCTGATTTTCAAAGTTACTGGCAATTTCTCTATTGTTCTCATTCATCAAAAAATTTTACCTTAGTTTATCACATAAATTAGCTTTCTGCTTCTAGATAGCAATTCTGTGACTCTGTTCTCTTTGCACACCTCTTATGTGCAATTTAGAGACACGATAATTTCACCTGGAAACAAATTTGTATTTTATCTGATCTACCCTTAAAGCTTTTTCCTGTCCATTATAAATTGTGCGCTTAGGTCTGTGAGAAATAGATGCATTCATATATATTCACTACGATTCCACAGCATCATTGGCATCACTTATTCAGGAAACGGAACCTGTAGTGGTCCTTGTGCTGTGCATCTGTGGGAGGGCAAATGGGATCAGAGGAATGTAAGAGATCCAATTTTTTTTGTTATTTGATGTGACTGTTTTAAGATTATGAATTACAGTGAGATATTTCTTGCACTTGGAAGGTAGGGAGGCTGAGGGGAACCAGTAAACTCAGAGTGTGCAATGGACTGACCACCTTAGCAGAGCACACGTTGCCTAAAGGTAGATGGACAGTCACAGTGTACTTTCATAGAGTATGTAAACTTCAGAGGGTTGAGTGGAAAAATACAAAAGTCTTAGTCTGGAAATCAAGCAAGAGTGCACCTTGCTAGAAAAAAAGTTATTTTGATGTAGTTAGTAACTTTTCAAACAAAAGTAATGGTGAAACTTGAGACGAAGGTGCGTTATCTGTCCAGGGATAGAAACTGAGCAGGGATGATGCAGGGCTAAAGTAGCAGGAAGCTTTGAAACAGCAGAAATGGTTTGATAGAATTAATGCAGGAAATATCAAGGACTGGAATAGCAGGTCAGGACTCACGTGCATTATCAGAACCTTTTCACAGGCTCAGATAAGAGAGAGGGCAGGCACTGATCTCTTCTCTGTGGTGACCAGTGACAGAACCTGAGGGAATGGCCTAAAGTTGTGTCAGAGAAGGTTTAGGCTGGATATTAGCAAAAGGTTCTTCACCCAGAGGGTGGCTGGGCACTGGAACAGACTCCCCAGGGAAATAGTCACAGCACAAAGCCTGACGGAATTCAAGAAGTGTTTGGGTGATACTCTCAGGCACACGGTGTGACTCTTGGGGATGGTCCTGTGCAGGGCTAAGAGTTGGACTCCGTGATCCTTGTGGGTCCCTTTCAACTCAACATAATCTGTGGTTCTGTAAAACAGGAGTATTACAATGCAGCAATGTTGTAAGGGTGAGGTAAACTTTCAATGAAAGTAATAGCAATGAGTATTAAGTGGAGAAAAGCTGTATGGACAATGTTGAAGGGCAAGACTGCAATGAAAAACAAAAGATGCTGCAAATAAGTTGCAGCATACAACTGAAGTACTGCCACGTTCCTTATATGCCCTGTGTCTTTCTTTAGCTAGTCCTATCCAGTTGTAATTTGTCTGGACAAACCTTTTCCCCTGCAAAAAAACTCTGATTCCTCTTCATCCTTTTCAAAATGAAAAAGGCAGGTGAAAATTATTTTGGGAGCGAATACAGTACTCAGTGAAAACAACACCACAGCCTGGCTTCCCCACCTCAGCATCAGTCTCAAAATGCTGATTCCTCTTCACTTACTTTGCTTTGAACTTGACTTTGCCTATAAACTGTTCTGGCAGTGGCTGGGTGTTTTGCATAACCCTTCTGGAAGTTACTGGCTCTTCATGTTTACAGAGACAGCTGCTCTTGTAGTGACGATGGCTGTAAAATGAAAGAATTAATCTAGTTACATTTTTGTAGTGCTGTGTACTGTAAGCAAGTCAATCACAAGTCTCTGAAAGTACCATAAAGATGCAGTCTTTTACATGGAAAAATAGATGTATGTCCAAATACTATTGTCCTTCGAGAGTTACTTTCTACTTATACTCTGACTTCTTAGGCATTTAATTTTCATTTGCCTGCTGTAGCAAAATGCCAACAGTATTATATAAGAAGCAGGCTAGGTGGAGAAGGTTGGCTGCTCAGAAATCAAGTCTTTATCATTCTAATTGCTTAGTACACAAAAGTGAATTTGGAACAAATTTTAGGCAAAACCAAAATTTAATGCAACTTTGAAATAATGAAAGTAATAACTGCAGTATCCTTAATTTCTCTCTTTGCAAATAAAACTCTACTGGAGATGTGAATTCATCTGGTCTTCTCTCTAGAAAACAATTCTGAGTATAAACACCAAGAAAGGAAAAGAATTGGTAGGGTGAACAAAAGGTTATAAAAAGGAGGACAGGATAGCAATTAAGGAAAATGAAAATGAAGGTAGTACTTAATAGGAGAAACTTCCTGCTGCTGAGATTCAGCAAATGGGGAATGTAAAAGCTTAAATGCTACCATGATTTCTCTAGAGTTTATGCAATAAATTTGGGGTTTTTGCCATCTCCCTTTGTACTGCTAATTATTTGAATACTACAAAACAAGGTGGGACAAAGCATTAGGAAATACACTAAATAATTAAAATGTTCTGGATTTCTGTAATCTGTTTCACTTGTGGACTTTCAATTGCTTCTTAAGATAACTATTTCATAAGCATCTTCCCTGACAGAATTGTAGTATTCTGTCTTAGTAAAAGAGCAGCTAACGTACTAGTAGAAGTTAGATCATCTTGCACTGGGAGAGAAGTAGGTGAAATAAATGCCTATAATGATTTTTTCCTACCTTGTTCTCAAGAATATACAAATAGAAATTAAAGTAAAACTTGCTGCTGTGACCAGTTGCCTCTTTTCTGTTTGATGGGATTGGGTTTCTTTGCTTTGTGTTGGGCTTTTATGTTTTTTGTTTGTTTGAGGGAGTTTCTTCATTTGTTTTATGTTTGGGGGTTTTTTGTGGTTGGATTTAGTTTCTTGTGTAACGTGTAAACACTGTTCTCTCTGCAATTCCAGGTTCTTTTCCTGTGAGTAACATTGTTAAGTACCAATGTAGTACTTACCTAAACCTGTTTAATAAAGCAATCAATAGAAGTTGCATGTTCTTTAGCCCAGTAAAAAATTGCGTTTTATCAGCCTATACCTTACTTAGTATTACGTATTAACTAATTTTTGTAGAGAATTAAAGAAAAAAGTACAGGCCTTTGTTATTATGATAGAGTATAGAAATAGGCTAATCCTTTTTCTTCAACATAAAGAATGACTTCAGAAGTAGGTAAATAAAGTCTTTAGAGTTAAACTGGCTTTGTAATGATGAAAATTGATTTCAGACTTTATTCATTATTTCTGATAGACAAAGATGAAATAAAGGCCTCCTGTTCATAAGAGAAAAACAGAACATTCCTTAACCTCTTGTATGATTAGCAGGCTTCCCTAAATGAAAGTAACAGTGGAAAGACGTGTGTTCTCTATCAGAAACTGCACAATTTCTGTGTTCTTTTCTCTGCTTTGTCTCTTGGTCAGCACAAACTTCTCATCACATTGCATTGGATGAGACTGGGTCAGCCAATTCTCTGTCATGCAGCCTATGCCACCCCAGCCAAGTTTGAGGAGATTGTATTTCATTGTTTTGTTTATTTGGCACACTGTTCAGGGAAAAGAGAATGTATTTTTGTTGTCTTCACTGCAAGGATCTGCCACAGTGGATTAATCCCTTGCTTGTTCATTTACTCCCTGGTTTTCACAATCTAGTCTGATTCTGAGTGAATAGTACCTGGGTCAGAATTATTGGTTTAGGATGTGATGCTGTACTCCCTTCTTAGAACTGCATTTCTGTTTGATTACTTACAACAATAGTGAAGGAACTCTTTTTAAATCTCTTTTTCACTCTAGAGAAGTGTGTGTATCAATTAGCTGTCATGCCTGACCATCCTCTTGATTTTGCTAAGAGAATGTACAGTTAAGAGAGCAAGTCTGTTTTAATTCTGTTTTTATTTGCTAAACTGTCCATAACAAACTTGAAAATGCAAATGATCAAAACCATGAAAATAAATACCTGAATGCATTGACAGCAGTTTTTGTAGTCAACTGAAGCAATAGGTCTCAGTTCTGCTCTGTACTGAAATAAAGCAGCAGCCTCAAGTCCTGTAAGTTCTTTCCAAGAACTGTGGTATTATTCTTGTCATATTACATGAAATTCCAGCTTGGGTACACAATATCTGTTTTTCTTAATTCTATCCTGTGTTCTATCCAAGAAACAGCACTCTTATGAGACTACATGAAGTGCTTTGGATTTTCTCTCAATATTAAAAGAAAACATCCTCAAATTAAAGTATAAACAGTATCAAAGTGTTAGACTTAACCGAGTCAACTCATGGTTGACTAGACATCCAAAAGAGACCCTCTTCACTTATTCATGAAGCCTCATTTATTTTGTGGAAATTATTTTTGAGCAACATGCAGCCACTAAATTACACACTGCACTTTGAGAAATCATCTTTTTGCTTGTGTTAGTGACATTTTTTGTCTTGCTCATATGTGACATCTGCTAAATAAAACCATGGGGGGAAAAAACCATCACAAATCTTACTCAAGCTCTTCCACTCAAGACTGTCTGCATCTGTGTTCCCTGTGCTTTCTCATTTTGGGGATGGTATATGAACATGTTAGGTACAGATGCCAGAATTATGTATATATAAGCAAGAAATCCTTTAAGGTGCCACATCAGTTATGACTTCTATAAATTTGAAAGTCTAATAAATGAAATTAAGGGATAAAAATAGTTAAATTAGAGATAGTTTGCCTTTAAAATTTAATTTCACATTTCAGCCTGTCACCCCTAACCTTTTCTTACAACTTACTTTTACAGCATTTATTTCCTTTAAGAGCTGAAGACTGAGCTGATAATCAATATAATAACAATACAAAGTACTTATCTGAGGTCAGAATATCATTATTTGCCTTAGCTGACATCATGTTCAGAACTTGTCCAACATACAAGAAAAATAAAATCTGGCCCATTCTGTCACAGATTTCAACACCAGTTTTGTCAGCAAATTCAGTAGAGATATCATAAAAAAACTCCCAGCAATGTAATGTTTAGCAGACTTCTTTTCCTTATCAACTCTGAGAGTTCCTTCTCATAAGTGTGTAACACAGCAACTCTGCTTTGTCAAGGATGGATAGTTCTACTGAATAAAATACAACAAGCTTCTGGTATTTGGTGATACTTCTTAAGAGAGGAGCAGCACAACTCAGGAGAACAGTGCAGTGGAGAGCAAGGAGAAAGGTGGTCATTAGAATAACATAACTTGAAGGTCTTCTTCCTTTTACTTCTGTGCCTGCAAAAAACTGATGGTGTAGAACAGCTGCACCATATTCCTGATTCCATGGGTAGTTTTGAGTTGGTCATAAGAGCTGAGTGGCAGGCAAAAATACAACTGTTTACAAACAGCTCCTTTTAAAGCTTCAGACATTTCAATGTTTTACCCAGTGGACCAAGACTGAGACTTGCAGGTGTCCAGCAGTTGTCCTAGTTGATTTGAACTAGCTAGAGCATGGTAACTGCCTCTTGTTAGGGTGTAAATGAAAAGGCAGTGGTGTAGGCACACTTGAGATTAAGCAGTCCTTAGGCATAGAAAAATCCAAGCAAAAGAACAATCTGGGTGTTGAGATTTTTATTTCGTATGACTTTGCTTGTAAATCCAAACCTTGCAAAAGAACAAGAGTGGATTCTTTCTAAACCTTTATTTGGAATGGAGCAAAACTGGAACACAGGGCAGAGTATTATTCAAATATTTAAAAGGTTTGAGGACAGGCCAGATTTCTTCCATATAAGAGTGTACACTATGGCTGTAGAAACTATATAAACTGAAAGGAAATCCCACAAAGGGAAAGACTGAGAACCGTAGAAAGAAAAGATGGATTGCATGTTGAAAGTTAAGTGTGAACAATTTGGAATATATTTTATCAAAAATTGCTTTTTAAATGGTACTTTCTCTTGCTACAGAAGACATTATTGAACAAAAAAGCCAGACCCAATGCAATTCAATTTGAATTTATCACTCTGTTATTTTAATATATTTACTCAGGGTTAACAAGTCATTAAGCATCAAATTACTCACTCTTAATGAGTCCCTGATGGTGAAAATGAGCTGCCTACCACTGTACAGTAAAATAACAACAATGGCATGGCAGAAGGCTATAATAAAAATCAAGTAAATGCTATTGAATATTTGGTGTGCAGATGCCAGACTGGTTTTTAGAAGTAGTTCCATTAATTTAGTTCAGTTGGTTCATTGGCTGTTTGGCTATAAGTCTGGTTTTGCTTTCAGGAAAGGTATTGTATTTTAGCCTTTAAAAGAGGTTGAAGGGACAGATACTTTATATATACTAATTGTTTACTGATTTGCCTTGTTAAGTAAGACTCAGTCCTGACAACTTACTGGTGCCCTGTCTGGCAAATAAATTTAACAAGTAGAAGGAGAAAGGAGTAGTTAAAACACCTGTGTGGTTAAGTGCTCAAAGATGAGTATGGCTTGTATGGCTAAATGGTTAAATATTGAATTAACAAAGGACCATCATGACAAAAACACACCCAGAGTTTAATGTCTTGCACTAGTGCTGGCTGCCCCATCAGCTTGCTCCTATAGTTGTACTCTACAAGTATCTTTACCTCTTTATTCTTTTATAGAACAATAGTATCTATAAATTCCAAGTAGGCTAATGGGCCTCTGTAAGACATCCTTTTCCCTCATGATGGCAACGTAATGCTGTAGATAGGTTGTATTTGCTTACCTTTCTGATGCTTGTTGGCAGGATGACAAGGATGTCTCTCAGTGGGTGACACTCATCCACGGGTCAGATGGCTGGGCAGTATGTTCTCATAACATGTTGCTGTGAAGGTGCATGACCCCTTCCTCAGCTGTCTCTTTTTCACACTTCTGCCTATTCTGTCTTTGTACCTTTTTTTGTAGAGGGATAAAAGACAAGTGCTCCTGAGGTTAGGCACTCCAAGAGGGCTGAAAGAGAGCTGTGCCCACACTGAAGCATTAACAAGAAGTCCAGTTTCCTTAATATTTTTCTTAGAAAAGTCTGCAATACAGTTACCATCTCCTGTTCTTGTGCAAAAACTGATTTTCTAAATCATGAGTATGAATACTTTGCCTCTGACTGTGTATGTAGCAGGGACCTTGTTGCCTAATGAACAAAAAGATAAACCTTATACTCTACTTGGAAAACACTGGCAACAGCGGAAAGAGGAATGCTCAGCTGGCAAGCTGGTGGATTTTTTCCTCCTTTCAAAGTAGCATATAGGTTTCTAACTGTGGTTTCAATGGAAGATAAATAGAATTGCTGGTTGATCTAGGTATTTTTTTTGTGACAAGTGAGTATTGTTTTGGGAATTTTATTGTATTAATGAAATAAACAAAATTCTGCATTCTGCAACCTCTCTCATTTTACTTCCTTCTCAAGAGGGCTCTCTTTACTTCAGTGGATCATCAGCTGCTAATGTAACACTCGCTTTGTATAGAAGGAATTATTGGTGTAATGGAAAATGAGTTTCCTGGCACATCATCAGTATAAAAATCTTAGAGGAAGAAAAGCAAAAATGTGGCCTCATTTTTTTTGTTGTCTTCTTAGTGTATTGATTGTTTTGCAGCATTAACATCCTCCACAGAGGGGAAGGTCAATACCATTATAACTCCCACTGCTCTCACCCACTCTTTAAAACAAAATTGAATCCAGTGTGTTATGAAATAAGAAGGGCATGTGCAAGCAATATTTTTTTTTTTTTTAACTTTTCATGTTACATTGAACAATGGACACCTGGCATATCAGCCATCAAACAGAAAATTAACAGTACTAATAGCAGTGCAGATTCAATGCTGATTTAATTCTGACTTCAGAAGTTAATCATCTCCAACACGATGGATGGTTATTTAATGAGAAGGATTCATGGGTTCTAGAAACCGCACTACAAGCTAACAAATTAAATCTGATGCCATCACCTCCTTACTGAATCATTATTTCGGCACCACAGAACAGCTGGACAGCTTCATTGCTCAATACAGCCAGGAAGCGGGGGATTGCAGCAGGAATCAAACTCTTCAAGCTGCAAGGCATGTGAATATGCAATTCTGAACTAAACCTGCACACAAATAATTAATGTAGTAATGGGCAAAGTAATAGCAGAAATCAAACCGTATGAATCTTTCTCAGAAATAATAACTAACTGGTATTTTTCCATGTTCATAGATCAGTATCAAATGCTGGTGGTTTTTTTAGAGACAATATTAATTGAAAAGTTTTAGGAGGTTTTTGGGGTTTGGTTTGAGTTGGGGTTTATTTCTTTTGGTATTGTTTTGTTGTCGGGATTTTTTTTTTGTGGATTTGTTTTAGGTTTTGTAGTTGTTTTGGTGTTACGTTTTTGCATAGTACTTTAACTGAATTTAGTGTTAATGACAGCTGTGTAAAGGATAATGGTAATTTTTGTTAACCTGATTAGCTATTATGTCACAGTCATGATCTATGGAGAAGTCTCTGTACTCACCCACATTTTCTGTACCTGATTGAGTGGCTTCTTGGTGGTCTGTGAGGTAGTCAGTGTCTTAGGTTGGAGATTTTTTTATGGTGAAATTCTCAGAAGCAAGGGAAAGTGATTATTGCTCCCTTCACTGTATCTGTAAGACGGACCTATCTGCCCACTGGCAACTGAACTAAATTCCACCTGCTGATTTCATGCAGTCCACTTAACATCTGATAGTGGTGGCTTTCAGCCTCTTTTTATATAGATCAAATTAGAACTGCTAAGCCAGGGGCTAGAAGTTTCAATACTTTTCCTTTTACTCATATAATATTTTGTTCACTTCAGCAATTTAGTTCAAATGAAATTTCTTTTGTTGGAGGATCTTGTATGAATAAATCTGCTTCACTCCAGAGAAGGTACTATATGGTTTAACCATAATTTTTCGGTATTCTGTAGTTAAGTAAAGAGAAGATGTCAGTGATATTTTCACTAAGGTAGCAAAATGTGCATTACATTATTGTGTTATTTTTCAGTACCTGGAGAACATTCATTAGGAAAGACCATCAGAGCAGTGATAAATGACTTATATTAATTTTTATGCATACAAGCTATTCTTCTGGGAGATTCAGTCTTCATGTCTTCCTATTCAGAGAAACAAAGAAAGTAGCTGATTTGTTTGTGGCTAAAATTCCACTGAAGTGTAAGTTATTTTGCTGCTGCTATAGAATGCTGAGTTGCTGGTGCAAGACACAGATGTAAATGCCACAGTTGTATATCTGTTGTCTGATATATCAGTAAATGTTGCTTCATCTTGTCTTGCCTCTATTCCTTTTTGCAAATTTTTCTCTTCCTGACAAAGGTATCTTGAATTCATTTGTACATTCTTTCACTTCTAGCATAGTCAACATTCTTTCAATATGTTAGTTACCTGAAACATTTTATACTACAGATTCCTGACTCAGGATTGCTGTGAAGTCTTAGGAACAGCAAGTAACTGTGCTCAAATAACAATCATTGTACAACTGTGATAATCTTAAAGGGAGTCACATTTTGGCAAATACATTTGCAGCTAATCTTAAGAGATGCAGATTTGGTTTGAGGAAAGAAGAGACCTAAGGAGATGACCAGCAAGATTAAAACTTCAATTTTCATGTTTTACCAAAGCTGATAGAAATATAAAGATAACATCTTTATAAGTATATAAATATCCTTTGGTTTTTCAGGCTCTGAGGCATACTAAGAGTGGGGGGAGAAGTGTATGTATTCTAGGTGGAGTTGTCATACCACCGCTTAAGGACTTGTTTTCAGTTGCAAATACTTTCAGTGATTTTTCTTTTCTTTGTAAAGTATACAAGAGAATTGGTAGGTAGGTTTAATAGTTCTGATGCACAGCAAGAAAAGGAATAGGGAGAAAGGGAAGAGAGGAAGGTGTCTAGTTGTGAAGGGGTGGTGATGGCTAAAGTAAAAGTTGTCATACACCAGTGCTCTGTGAAGGCCTAGAGTAGGGTTAAGGGGTTGGGGAAAAAAAATAAGCCAAATAAATTAGTAAAGACAGATACATCTGATGTTGCTATGGACCAGGATTATAAATGCAGGTAAAATAATTTCCCTCACAAATAGAAAGAAGCTCTTCTGACCACTGTATTATCCCTTAGAGAAAGCAAATTAGATAATTTTTTCTGTTCCAAGTTGCTCCTATATGCAGAAGTTGTATCTATCTGGGCTAACAACACAATAACCTTGCCATGTGCAAGCAGTGAGTTTTCTCCTCTCTTCATGGTGAATCAGTTACTCTATCTAGAACTTGCCAGTAAGGATGTGATATCCTTGGGTGCCAGTGATTATTTAATAGATAAATGTTTCTTGATCTCTTAAATATGTGAGGTGTTTGCAGGCTGACTGCTGTAGCACATCACTCAAACTGTGCGTCAGTCCTCACGGACAAACACAGAGCTTAAGCTTCCAGTACACTCCCAGCTAATCTGTGTCATACATGAGGTTTCACCTAAAAGCTATCCTCTCACTGCTCTTCCAAAGGCTGTCACTGCAATACCACTCCACAGGGGCACAATTCAAATCCAACTAAAGTCAGTAGGAAATATCCAGTTGGCTTCCTGAATGCTGTGCGTGACTTGAGTGAGCTGAGGACAGGCAAATATAGAACAGACGTCAGTGACGTGTTTGTGTTCAAGCAGCCTTTGAAACTGAGCATCCTGGGTGCATGCGTGGAAGCAGCTGTGGCCTGGAGGATGCTTCAGGGAGCAGCTGGCTTGGTTGCTTGCTTTCACATTGCTCTAAGGACAGCAATCCCTTTCTGAATAGTAGTGCCCACAATAGCCCTGTTTTTGCAGGGCTGGTCTTGGTGTGTTTGTGTCCACAGCCCTGCACTGCAGTAGCCTTGTTCTGTGGCAGGTGGACTATGATGGCAGGGGAAGAGTACCATGTGTGCACCATTTCTGTTGCTGGCAGGCATGAAAGAGGAGAGGATGCCAGGATTACATCAAATCTTGGAACAAGAGGTGTGCAGAAGAAACATGCTCCGGAGTTATTGCTGGGAGATTATGCCAACTGATGGAAGAATTGCCTAATTTGGATAATAAAAATGCTCTGAACTATAAGCTGAAACTTTTTAACAGTTATATGCTGTAGAAGTAGTTAACAAGGCTTTCTTTGTTCGAGCCTTGGAAAGTCTCCAAGACCCACTCAAGAGAGAAATTAGCAAATGTCTTTTTGTTACCTGAAAAGAAATTGCCTTGCTGAAATGCAGAGACATACTCTCTCCATCATCACCATCAGTCGAAACCAAAGTACTTGTGGTGGGGGAACAAAAAGAGTGGGAATATAGGGACAGAGTTAAATGAAGACTAAATGAAGCGGGAGAGGGAAAAGTGGTTTGAAAATTATCTGAGATATTTCTAAGCAGTGAATTCTCCAACTGCAAACCTCAGGCAAATCTCTGTCCTAGTCATTCTGGAAATCCACTTTCAGTGCAAAAAGTGATTAGTGGTAGGCTTATACGCTACCAGAATACAAAGGAAACTAAACAGGGGCCTTAACACAGAAATGTTTTTAGCATTGATCTGTCCTCTAGATCAATTTTGAAATAAGACACGTATTCATCAAGAACTGGAGTTTTCACTGAAAAGTCTCACTTTTAATGTTTATTTCAGCAACCTAGTGTAGTACATAAGTTCTGCTCCTTTTTATCTTGAGGAACCCACTGAAGTTAAATGGACTAAGGTTCAAGGACTGTGAGCAAGGACTCCTGAACTGACCCATCTTTGCCACTGTTTTGCAGTATATTCTTCTGGGAGGCTGTTCCAGCTGTCTGCTCTCTGGCCTTAGTTTCTCCATTTGTAAATGTGAATACCTCTTGAGAGATGTGATATGGATGTAGAATTATTTGAAACTATAAGATATAAAGCCATGGAAAAGCAACGAGCTGGGGAAACAATGTGACTTGGTCTTTTAGAATAATGGACGGCCTATATCTGCCCATTTCCAACTTCTGATATTCTGTTTTGACCCACATGTGCAGGACTGGTCCTCATTACAGCAGCCTTTCTGTCAATGGCAGCAGTAAATTAGAATACTGATCTATTTTGAGGCTTTATTTCTTTTTGATGTTTATGAACCTTCCTTGCTCTCCATGTCATGTTGAAGGCTAATTAAATGTGGGGGTGTGCATATTTCATACTTCCCATTGTTTCTTGTTAGTGTATCTGCTAAAAATCATGGGTTGTACCAGCTTGTCAAGCAGGAGGCCAAAAGGCAAAAAGAGACATCAGTAGATTATGTATGAATCTGCGGCAGGCAGGCAGAAGGGAAAGGTTAAGCATGGGATGTTACAAGGCTTCGGTACTACTTGGTTGAATTACTGCAGTCCAACCTTTCCAAGAAAAGGTGACACAGAATTGTAACTGTTTGATGTGTGAATGAACAGTGGGCTGGTAATTAAACAAAGGATTTAGGAATTATAAGATTTGTTTATAGTTTTGAACATGTTGCCTGGAAAGGTCTTAATTTTTTTTTTATTTTTTTTTTTTTACTGTGCTGTAGTTTCTGCAAAATAGACCTTCTCCCTTCTTCAAAATCCAGTTAAAAGGCTTGTGTCATAAGTATTCATAGAATGCTTAGAGATGTTTAGCAAAAGACAATCTGCAAATACTGCTACACTTCTATTGAACTTTTGTTGGTAAATATTCATTCAGTCATTAAACCGCAAACATGTATACAGACATCCTTGAAAGAGCTTATTCCTCAAACAGAAACACTGAAACCAGAAGTTGCATTCTTTGATTCCTAGTACACAGGAACAGGAAAGCTCGGGGCACGAGCTGAGAGTCATGTGCTCTCTGGGTACAGTCAAATAATTGTAAATTTCTGTGAGCATTACAAAGCACACTCAAGGGAGTATTAAACAGAAAAAGAAAATTACTAGAGTAAATCACATTTCAGAATGTCACCTCTGAGGTCTCAGTGGGCTCCATCCTTATTTTCCAACTCCAGGTAATACCAATTCCGTAATACAGTAACTGTCCCAACTCCTGTACTTTTGAAGAGAGTATCCATTTATCTACAGTGGAAATGATACAAACCTATTTAAGGATAAAGTCTGTGACGTTTAATGTGTTTCTGATTCCCAGTTCCTTTTTCTAGCTTTCATTTCATGGGGTTGGTGACACTGAAGTGGCTGTGTGTAGTGCATGTAGGAGGCCTAAATGGGCTGAGGCAAACAACAGAATGTAAGCAGCGTGTTTAGAAAATTGTCACCACAAAAGTTACTGTTTTTTGGACAGCTTTCGTAGTTAGTTATTCCCATTGGCCAAGGTCTGAGATGACCATAAGAAAAGATAACTTAACCCAAAATCTAGAGATCAGTTAGAAACTGGCATTCCCAAGGGAGGGATAACTGATTGTTTTCTTGCACTCTCCGCAGAACAGAGTGGTCTACAGGTGATGAAGTAGGAACTGTAATTATTGCAATTTATTGATACAACTATCCCCTTAGCGCTAAAGTCTCACTAATGTGTGGGTGCACCTTTCCTGGGAGCAAGATAAATAATTTTTATAGTAACATGCATTCAACACTATCCATCAATAGAGAAACTACAAGAAGCTACTTTTAGTTGTAATTTAAAAAAAAAAAATCTACCAGGAAAAGCCCTAATATCTTATTCTGGAAGCAGTGGGTGTGAACAGATCTTTAAAAACACTTCACATCTGTGTATGCCCTCCCATACTTCATTGTCAGATGGTTATATGTGTGGTATTTATGAAATCACCAGTTAGCTGATCCATAATCAGCTTTAATGTCATTCTTACATGCCTTGTAAAATGAGGCATGTAATCTGATAGGACTGTTTGTCATGTCACTGGCTGAATCCTGTTTAAAACTTTCAAACTTTCACTATTCCGAGTTACTCATATTTATTTCAGATGGAAGAAATGCACTGAAGCTGTTTGGAATAAATATTTCACTCCAGTGCAAGCCACAGAGAGAAAGTGTGTATACAACATCCGGCTGAGGAAGGACTGCTGCTCACTTATTTATGAGTGTAAACAGAAAGACCAAGTAATGCAGAGACCTTTAGAAAGGTTTGGAGCACAGGGTGGCCATGGATAGTCTTTCACAGATGTGTTTCCCAGCCTGGGTATCTTGCTTTCCCTACGGACCTCAATCCTTCCTAGTTTTGTCATCCACTTGCTATCCAAAACTGCCACAGACATCTTGGGTAAATCTTAAGCAAATTGTTTATTCTGTTGTTTTCTGGTTTCTCTAGAAATGACACTTAGATTTTTCTTCTTAGTCTCTTTCTTGTGAAATAAATTCATCATTTAGAGTGTTTTGGTTTTTTTTAAATTCTAATTCTCTTTTGTTCCCTTTTATTTTAAAATACTTAAGTGGAAATTCCACTGCTTGTACTACATATGCTTTCCAAAATCTTTGAGGAGTTATGATTTACAGGGTGAATACTTGGAATCTGCTATTACATCCAGTCATTGCTGTTTGATAAGTTTTGCATTTATGTTCCTTGTGTAGATTATGATCAGCTTCTCTTGTTACTATTGGCACTTTTATTATTCAGATGTATCTTTACTGATGTAGTGTCTGGGTCAAGGCTTTTTGTTTGGTTTGACTGGATTAGGGTGAGTGTAAAGGGTGTATAATTTGGAACTAGAAGCTGCAAACATCTTAACTGCACTTTTTTTTTTCCCCCCTAGCCCTCTCAACTCAATCTCATAACACATTTTCATGCATTTTGTAATGTTGAGAATCCCTTTCTGGGATAACTACTGGAATATGCTCTTTTCAGTCTTGAAACATGTTGATATTTGAGCAATTGTTAATTATATTGTTTGATATAATATGTCTATGATATAATATCAAAACCAGAACTATTTTGTGGTAAGGAGTAAAGTACAGATGTAGCTGGTCAAAGTGGTGGAACACTGTTTTATTTTATCAAATAAGCCCACAACACTATCATCTCCAATCTCTTTTTGTCTCTTTTCTGCTTTATTACAGGAATTGCACACAAAATTAGTTAGCAGTCTTACCACATACTCCACTGCTGGTGATGGTCAGTATTGAATTATGAGGGACATTAGCACAATTTTCAACAGTCTAATTGCTTCTCCTATCCCGAGTGAAATGTTACATTAAATAGCAATAGTGACCAGGTTGCATACAGTTTCCATAATACATTGGTGGGATTTCATTGTCAAAGTCTCTAGCATTGAGTCATGTGGCTCTACCTGCATCTCTGTGTTGCGTCTAAATCATTTTATCCAGGGCAAAGTCCTAATAAGGACTATGGTGCATGATGGGCTGGAGAAGGAAAAATTGATAGAATAAGATGAGGGAAACACAATACAAATGTGTATTATATAAAGCACCTCTCAACTAATAAGGTATTGTTTGTCAGTAAGGGCCCTAGAACTGTAAATGAAGTGTGAAGTACCCCATCCCTGCCATGGTGTAAGGACAGGAAGAGGTGATAATTGGTTGGGAATGGGGTGTTAGATAAATTGGCAGATACTGGCAATGGCCAAACAAAATGAGAAAACCTAGATCTTCTGCTTGGTCTTTTTGACTTTACTGTCACAAGTAATGCTAAGATCTTTTCTAAAGAGCTAACCAACACTGAAATTGGTGAGTATTCTTATATTTTTCCTTTGGCAATCACCAAGGCACTGCCGTGATTACTTTGACTCCAGTGCATAATCTTCTTCCCTTCAGATTAAATATTGTACATAACATACCATTTTGTTGTACTATAACAGAATTACTCTTTTAAACAGTAAAAATGGCAGAGGTCCTTGATTTTTCAGCCTGTGTAAAGATGTTCTTAACACAGAATGTAGGCATGGAACTACATATTTGCAGTAAGCAAAATTCATCCATTCCTAAAAATTCTGTTTCACTTCTATCTGAGGATGGATTCCTGCCACAAATCTGCTGTAGTGTTGTGATGTTTTGGGGTGAGATGCAGCACTTGGTCAAAGAAAGAAGCCTGCTTTGATCTCCTAAGGTTGTTTCTAGATACATATAATGTGTTATGGAATCCTTTGAATTCAAAAGAGATAATGAAATAGAGTACTTAAAACTGTGAATGGAAAGGACTGTGGAAGACTCAGTCAAACCAAATCAAATCAGGAATGTCACCAACACTGAATCATGTCAGCTCTGACTTTATCTAGCCAAGTCTTAGAAACCTCCAGGTGACATTTGCTTGTGAGAACATTGGGCCCATCACCCTGCCATGAACCAACTGCTCCTCAGTGGTTCCCATTCATCACACAGACCTCTACAAGCAGGATGTATCGGGGATGATATTAGAGGCAATGTTTACTATTGCAGGAAGTTTATTCTGAGTATATACTGAGATTAATTGTACAGTGCTGTAAATACAGTGCACTTCTGAATGTTATTAACTTTGGATATTAGTACCAACTCATTATTTCATAAATGTGCAAATTTACTGCTGTGAAATTGAATTTGTGTGTTACTGTAACGTGTAGAAACACCCAATTAGACCACAGGATAGATCATAGTAATATGTATACCTTAGTAATAACACGTCACCAACATGTTACCATACCATTATGTAGTGTCCCTCAGAATTTCTGTGATGCTTCCATTCCAAAAGTTAGCCTCTGATTAAGAGGACATGGTGCTCATTTGTTAAGCTGTCCACTATGTTCTCACTACAGCCAATAGAAGGGGTTGAGCCATATACATAAACACTTAATCAGAATATTCTTGTTATTTTTGTCCAATGTTTGTAAAAAGGAAATTGATAGTAAATGTCACTAAAAAATATGAAAGGAAGAAGTGTGTAGAGGGGAAACCAAACAAAAACCAAGTGTCATACAGGTAGGGACCGCTTGATGTCTGCCTCTTTGGGAAGAGATCCAGCATCTCAGAAGGAGCATGAGTTAGACTGCGTGGCATGTTCTACTTGCTGCATTTTCAATCATTTGAAACACCCAGGAGCTGTCAGCACTTGAACAGGAACTACAGTTCTTACCCATTTTCATACTGTCCTGAAGAGAATTTAAAAATCTACTTTAAAGAAAAAACTATCAAATACAACTACTATCTTGATCCATTTTTTTCATGAATTAAGTAATTTGTGTTTTATAGTTTGTTAAAAACGCTACTGAAAGACACATATTGCTGAAGAGCAACTGAGCAACAGACAAGCTTTTACCAATGAATCAGCTGTCTTTGCAGCCTGAAGGCTTTTAAAATGTAACGTAGATATGGCAAAGATAAGAAAAATGCAGATGTCCACTGCAGCTGTGACAACATGAAAGAAGAGCTGCAAAAAGGGAGAGAGATGTGTAAGACACAACCACAATGAGCTTATTTCCTCAAGTTCTAGAGGAAAATTAAACAAACAAACAAAAGATCAGTGAGTACGGATATAAGGGTTTTAAATACTGGTTCTCCATGCTGTTAAAAGTTTGTGGAACAGTTTTCCAACTACTTCCTCACCAATTCTTTGGCTCCTGTTGTGTCATTTGTCCCTAGGATTAGTATTTTTGAATCAGTATAGGAGATTTAATGGTGAGTGAAACTAGATATAAAAAGAAATAACAGTTACACAGAATGACAGTTATGCCACAAATGCAAAGAAATAACAGTTAATGCCAGCTTTCTTGGCATATTTGTGGTGTAGGGTAGCGGTGCTCAGAGGTGATTAAGGATTTTTTTTTCCCCTTTTTATAATACAAAGTACAAAGTCTGAAGTTTTTTATGTCATAGTCCTATCACTTTTGCTGGTATTGGTGACAATGCCACAAGAACGTAATTATTTCCATGATTGTAGGCAATTATCTGTCTTCAAGTAATCTCAATGGGAAGACAACTCAGTCTTGCTTGGGTCTTGAAGCTGTGGCTTGTACTTTCTTGAAACTAATCTCCAAGCTGCTAGGAAAGTACTTTTACTAAACTTCAGTCATATTAACTTTGAGGAAGTCTGATTCCATGTGTGAGATGGGGACAGAGTTGAGTACCCTGTTAGAACTGCAGAATTAAAGGAATGGTGGAATAGGAAAGGCAAATATTGCAATAAAGCCGTTTTCCTCCAAATTCCAATTTTGCCATGTCAATTAGAATAGATTAGATTTTTTTTTTTTCAGTTGAAAGGGACCTACAGTGGTCATCTAATCCAAACGCCTGACCACTTTCTGACATGCCTTCTCGCCCTTTCACCAGCTTTGTTGCCCTCCCTCCTTTGGGCACTTTCAGTGACATTCACATCCTTCTCAAAGTGTGGGGTTCAGTAATGAGGTGAGGCCACACCAACACAGAATAGAGCAGGACAACTCCCTCTTCTGACTGGCTGACTGTGCTGTGTTTGATGCACCTCAGGACATGGTTTGCCCTCTTGACTGTCTGGGTACACAGCTGACTCACACTGAGCTGCTGCTGACCAGCATCCCCAGATCCCTTCCTGCAGGACTGATATCTGGCCACTTCTCTCCCAGTTTATACTTGGGCTTGGAATTATTCCATCCTAGGTGTGGGATGCAGTATTTGAACTTGTTCAATTTTATACTGTTAATGATTGTCCAATGCTTCAATCTATCTAGATCCCTCTGCAAGACCTCTGACCACTCAAGACAGTCAAGAGGATATCCCAGTTTGTTACTGTCAGCAAACTTGTAACACTGTGTTCAACTCCTGCATCCAGGTTGTTCATAATTATATTAAATAGAGCTGTCCCTAGAACTGAACCCTGAGGAACAGCGCTGGGGACTGACTGGTCACCAACCAGATCACAGAATATGCTGAGCTGCAAGGGACCCACAAAGATCATGGAGTCCAACTTTTAGACCTGCTCAGGACACCCCAAGAGTCACACCATGTGCCTGAGAGTGTTGTCCAAATGCTTCTTGAACTCTGTCAGGCTTGGTACTGTGACCTCTTCCCTGTGGAGCCTGTTCCAGTGCCCAACCATCCTCTGGGTGAAGAACCTCTCTCTATTATCCAACCTAAACCTCCCCTGACACAACTTTAGGCCATTCCCTCGAGTCCTGTTACAGGTCACCACAGAGATGAGATCAGTGCCTGCCCCTCCTCTGCCCCTCATGAGCAAGTTGTAACTGCAGTGAGGTCTCCCCTCAGTCTCCTCTTCTCCAGGCTCAACAGACCAAGTAGCCTCAGCTGTTCCTCATTTGGCCTCCCCTCAAGGCCCTTCAACATCTTCATTGTCCTCCTATGGACACTCTCCATAGCTTAATATCTTTCTTATATTGCAGTGCCCAAAAATGCCCACAATAGCCAAGGTGATGCCACCCCAGTGCAGAGCAGAGCGGGACAAACCCCTCCCTTGCCCAGCTGGCGATGCTATGCCTGATGCCCCCCCAAGACATGGTTGGCCCTCCTGGCTGCCAGGGCACTGCTGGCTTATATTCAACTGGCCATCCACCAGGTCCCCCAGGTCCCTTTCCATGGCACTGCTTTCCAGCATCTCATTCCCCAGTCTCTATGTACATCCAGCATTGCCCCATTCCAGCTGCAGAATCTGGCACTTTCCCTTGCTGAACTTGATATGGTTGGTGATTGACCAGTTCTCTAATTTGTCCAGGTCTCTCTGTAGGGCCTCCCTGCCTTCGAGGGAGACAACAGCTCCTCCCAGTTTTGTGTCATCTGCAAACTTGCTTAATATCCCTTCCAGTTCTGCATCCAAGTCATTGATGAAGATGTTGAAGAGCACAGGGCCCAAGATGGAGCCGTGTGGAACCTCACTAGTGACAGACCACAAGTCTGACTTACCCCATTCACTATTACCCTCTGTGCTTGACCTGTGAGCCAATTGCTCACCCACCACATGATGTGTTTATCCAGCTGTGGGATGGGCATTTTGTCCAGAAGGATCCTGTGAGGGACAGTGTTGAAAGTTTTACTGAAATCCAAAACTGTTACATCAACTGGCTTCCCTTGATCAATTAGGTGGGTTTATTGTCATAAAAGGAAATCAGGTTTGATAAGCATGACTTTCCTCTCATGAAGCTGTGCTGGCTGTGACAAACAACAATGTTATCTTTCAGATGTTTTTCAATACTTTGCAGAATAATCTTCTCCATAACTTTTCCAGGCACTGAAGTGAGACTGACAGGCCTGCAGTTTCTGGGTTCTTGCTTCTTGCCCTTCTTGAAAATTAGGACTATGTTCTCCAACTTCCAGTCAGCTGGGACCTCTCTGGATTCCCAAAACAGCTCAAAAGTCATAAGAGAAATTTTGCCATGACATCAGTCAGCTCTTTGAGGATTCTGGAATGAATCCCATCAGGCCCCATAGATTTGTAGGGATCCAGCTGGAGCAGCAGATCCTGCACAAGTTCAGGACTCCCATGACTGGGATTTGATCATTCTCCTAGTTGTGGTCCACCAGCTCGGGGTACTGAGACCTCCTTGGTCTATCATCCGTGTTCAAGACAGAGGCAAAGAAAGTGTTAAACACTTCTGCCTCGTCTCTGTCCCTGTTTGTGAGGTGACCATCCTCATCCTGTAAATGATGTAGCCCCATTCACCACAACCCCTTGAGTGCTGCCATTCAGCCAGTTCTTAACCCAGTGCACTGTGTACCAGTTCATCCCACAGCTGGACAACTTGTCCAGAATGGTGCTGTGAGGGACAGTATCAAAAATCTTACACTAATTTCAGAAAAAACTGCATCCACCAACTTCCCATCATCCACTAGGCTGGTGATGTTACCTTTCAGGAGATTAGAAAGTGGGTTGTCTGTCTCTGAGGCTTGGTCTCAGGACTGTGTTGGTAATCACAGCTGGCAGTATCTTCATGCTATGAATATTTCGGTGCTGGGACCTGAGCAGATGCTAATCAAGGTACTTTGAAGAGACTGTCAGCCATGCAATTATTATGTGACTATTTGTAGTTTTCTTTTGTCTAGCAGCTGCTGGCAACTTTCTATAGATGGTTCTTAGGAAGACATCTTAACAGATTGTGATATTGTACCTTTTTTGCTCTGCTCTTACAGGCCTTGCAAAAATGTATCGTCTAAAACATCTTATGATGTTAGCAGAGAATGTGGATTGTTGCATGAGTTTATCCTTTTCCTTCCTTTGCTAATTGTAATAAAATGCACTATGTTTTTATTCGTGCTGGTGTCAGCTGGAAGGAATAATGGGAGTCATCATCGTGTGTTCTTTAAGGAATAAGTATGAGATGCAAATGGAGCCACTAGATCTTCCTTTGAAACAATACTTTTAGACCACATTATTTTGAAAAGTGATAAATGAGAAAATGAATAGTCATAGGGACTTACCATAATAGAAAAACTAGGTGGCTTCAAGGTGTGTTACAGTTGTACAGAAGCCAGCAAAGATAGCAATTAAATATTTAATAAGTTAATTTTAGTGAAATCAGTCATAAGAATCAAGGACAAAAGAAAATCCATGGCAGTGACTGATGGCACATGATTTCTTGCACACTGGAGTAATATCTTACGTTTTGTGGTTTTTTTCCGGTTTTCTTGATGACAAAAATAGTTGTGTTGCCATAAGCCTTAATATAGTTGTAGATTTTAATGTAGTTTTATGTAGTTTTACAGTCTTTTGCATTTAAAAAGTAGTTTATAACCCCTGTACCAAATACTTAAGCTAGATTTTAACCTCTGTGTCACATTCTTGAAGCCTGTTTCTGTGCTAAGGGGGAGATATTAAGCTGTATTCAGATAGCTATTAGAACACGTTATAGTCAAAATACAATATTGTTTAGTCATAGTATAAAGATGGGGTTAGAGGGTACTGGAAGAACTCCAAATAGAAGACGTAATGTGATGAAGATGAGGGTAGGGGGAAGAAGGAGTGGTCTCAGGATCACCGACTCAATTCTAAGGGGGTGTTTCCAGGGGGGTGGTTTGAGATAGCAGGGGGGTGGGCTAGCTAGACATTGGATGTATTTTCTAGATAGGGAAATTAAGTAGAATCATAAATTTGTAGAATTCTGGATCTCAGCGCGCGCGTTATGGATTGCTATAGCTGAACTCTTAGTAAAGGATTTTTCTCTACCTTGCCCTGTTGTGGAAGTTTTCTTCCTAGGAATTCCAGGCAACAGTTGGAAAAATATTTTTGCATTTCACTGAAATTTAATTACTTAATTCTTTCAGAAAAGCATCAAGAAATCCATTTTTTTCTCTCCACATTAACAGCAGAGATGACGGAAGGTTGGAAAGGGAGGAAGATGTCAGGGAAAGGAAATGTAGGCTACAGGCATTGTACTGCTGCCTCATCTGACCTACTTGCCCACATGTTGTCATAAAAACTTGATTGTCAAGATAAAAGGATATTACTTTTGGTATCCCAGTACATCTATGCCTGGAAGTAATATCATCTCTCTGAATTCAGTTAAAGGAATTTTTTTCATTTCTTGCCCTGAATTACTGCATGTTGTGTTGCAGTCTATTGAAAAGCTGTCATATATTACCCATGAGATGCTGTGTTTCAGTGATGGCTTCTTGTATCTGCAGTATGCAAAATATCTGAGAGTTTGGGGAGTGAAAAGAGCTACAATGTCACACATGCTAAGACTGTTCAGGTACTGGATAGTAAAGTCAAAAACTGCAGCCAAATAGTTTCCCTTTTGGATCACGATGGTAAAATTGAACTCTCATGGCATAAGAATCTTGCATTTTATACAGTATTCTGTACATTCAGAATTTAATACAGTTTATTGTCATAGTGAATAGGAGACTTATGAAGATTAAGCAAGTCAAGTAATCAGCTTATGACTGGTTTCTACTAGCAGGGCTCCTGTCAATAGTAATTACTTGTGTTCTTTGTTTTTTTGGGATTTCAGAGAAAACAAAATTATATGTAAGAGAAAAGCATAAATAAAATAGTACAAAGTGGCATTAAAAGTGAAGGAATTGAATAGAGCAGTAATAGTGTTAGATATGAGGCAGAATAAATGGGACAAGCTGAGTGAAACTGTTGCAGGGCTGTGGGGTTGTTTTGTTTGTTTTTCCAGAAAGAAAGGAGAAACTGGAGTGGAGGGTTTGTGTTAATTGAGCAGGAAAAGAAATTTTAACAGTAGTCCAAATGGAAACTGGGGGAGTGTTTCCAAAGGGGATATAGAGAAAGAAGCAGCCCAATTTAGGTATAGCCAGAGAGAGACTAGAAGCAGCACTTTGTTCTAATTGTTAAAATCCTATCAGTTATAGGAAAGAATGTAGGAAGAAGTCTTTAGTGATAGTGAAAAGATTTGGGAAGGTGAGTTGAGGAGCTCCTTTTCAGACATACTAACATTTGAATAAGCAGTCGAGAAACCTTTTGCACAGAGATCTGAAGGAGGGCTAACTGTTATGTCCAAGTTGGCCAGAAGTCTAGACTGAGGTTGAATTGAAATATAAGTTGGCAAGATCAAGTAGAAACATAGGTTTAAATCAGTATAAATAATGTAAAAAACTGGGGCAGAACTTGATACAAGAGTAGACTGGACTGAAGGCATTGCACTTCCACCAGTACATAGCTCTTCTCTCTTCTTTAGTATTCCAGCCAACAGCATCGTTGATGCCTTAATGGAATGTCCCTTTCATACAGCATACACAACAATTGATCTTTCTGCTCTCTAATTTATTAATTATAAATATTTATGAATTATTTATTCTTTAGTAAAAAAATTATGCTTGTTTAGAGCAGTTGATGAGGTGCTGAGTTATTATAGCGCCATTAATGAACAAATCATAAACCAGAAATTTTAATGTGCTGAATACTGAACAGAAAAATTTAACTATGAGAGTCACTTCAAATAACTGTTAGGCATTTACAAGAAAATAATTTACATTATTCAAATGATAAACTTTTGTGGTGTTCACAAATGTTAGGGGAGTATAGTGGTGAGATAACCGTGTGTCCAGTAGATGATGGTCAATCTCATGTCAATCTAATGTCAGATTTACCCATGACTACACTGTCATGGTATTTGAATTGTGTTGTTTCCTATTCAAAGAGTGAGGATGTCATCCTTCAGAAAGCTCTGTCTACTACAACCTGAATATACTGACTGTTAAATTTCACTTGACTTCTCTGAAGAATATGACTGCTGAAGAAAAATTGCTTGGAGTCAATAAAGTAGATTTAACCATGAGGAATGACTCAAGGGTTCAAGCACAATATCATGCTTTCATTTTCATTTCATTTCAGAGGGGAATGTGTTCTCTTGGATCTGTTGATAGGTGGAATAGAATTTGAGCAAGCTAGTATTGTTTTGGTCTTTGAATACTCAGTACCAAATAATACCAAAGGGAGGACTCTTGTAAAAGGGAGAAAATGGGACCATGTGTAACTACATGAGTCCTTTTTGGCTCCAGAGCATATACTGCTGTTTATCAAGCCATGCTTTGAGAAATAACAAGAAACAAACCAAGGGCGTGTTGCAGGACTAGCTTAGTACTCTCTCAAATACCTAGAAGATAGTGAAGGGCATGGTATGTTGCAAGAGGTGCTACCACACCTTTCTGAAGGGAATGATGATACTTCAGTGAGTCATAGACACTTTGCTGCTGATGGGAGTGATCTTTTAGCTCCAGTGGGAAGGAAGAGGCAAGTATCAAGATTACTCACGTTTTTACTCATAAGGTCTAAATAGCCAATTTGCAAAGTGGCAACCCAGTAGGTCCCAGATAGCCGGGACTGTGTTACCACAAAACTAAGGAGCCAGGTCAAAGCAAGACAACTCCTAACACCCACCAGTAGAAACTGTTAAAACTTGAAAACAATTTCACCCATACCAAGCTATGGCTTTTTGCCAGTATTTTGGAGGTATTCAGTGTTACAGCCATGATTGCAACAAGCAAAAAGGTAACAGACTGTTGTGGCATCACTAATCAAGGGTGTTCTTGTCAAGTTTTTCACCACGAAGAGAAAACAACTATAGTTCCAATGGACAAACTGCTGTCCCAGTCAGATGAAAAGGAGCAAACAAGCAGGTAGCTGGTGAAAGAAGACAGTAAAGAAAGAAGTGCCTCACTGCATCATCCATTCAATTTACATTGCCATTAGTACAATAGTTCTTATATTTTCTCTCTGTTGCTCTTAGCAACCTCAAACAGAATAATACTATGGTATCTTCCTAGCATTTCCTGTGAATTCAGTGTATTCCTATTTTCATGTTGTGTGTTTTGGGTTTAACAATCTTTTTGCCACATAGAAAAGCTTAGCTTAAAAACATCTGGCCAGTTTTGGATTTTGCTTCATACCTCCTGCCACACAAATGCACTGCATTCAGAATTTGCTCTGGTGTAATTGAGATTGGTGTCTAACCAAAAATATTAAAAAATATACAAAAGAGGAAAAACAAAAAAACACACACCCATCCTCCCTATATAGATGGCAGTGCATTCAGATAAAACTCGTGAAAATCATTCCTACAAACAGGCTTTAATTGTACTGCGTTCCATTCTCTTAGGATACTCAGTCCTTGATTTCTTCTAGACCTTTCAGTCAAATAAGATAAAGGTCTTTGAGGATGATGTGAATAAGGATACATTTATTGTGGTAATAGGATTAATTGTGTGTAAATAGCTGTTGTTATTCTTTACAACAAGGATTAGTTGTGGGATAGGAATGTGTCAGATTCCCACCTCTGGTAATAAGTATTACTACAAGCATAGGATGGATGAAAATGAAACTTTGATAGATTTAATGATGAAATTCCACAGTTTACACAGAAGTATTTTAAGCTCAGTCATCACTCCTCAGCTCTCTCACAAGTACCTACCAAAGAGGCAATGGTACACTTTGAAAGTATGATTTCAGCTGCTCAGAAAGAAGCTTCTTTATATTTCCCCTTCAGCAGCTGCAATGTTTATATGTAGAGATAAAGCCATTGTGTCATGTAAGCATAAGACATTCATAGAAATGCACTTCAGCAGCATTTCATCACAAGCAGCACAGCTTTAGTTGCGTTTCACAGCTGATGTATAAATGTGTGATTCCAAATGCGTAAAGCACATACTCCCTCTGCTCTGCCAGTCTGCACTGTTTTAAACCTGCTGCCTCCTCAGCTCTATCACAGGTTCTCTACCAGCTGCTCTGCTAGCTCAATGAAGTATTTTTTCCAGGCTGTCTGCAACATACCATTCTCTACTTCTTCTAGGTTTTGGTATTATTATGTGCAATTTTCATTTGTTCTATTAACTACTCTTCATCCTATAGCATGCTATGGATTGTATGCTACTTTCTGATGACCTATCTACACTACAGTACTGATCTCCAAAATTTTTTGATCTCACATTCTACCAATAAAAAGTTTTTGAGCTTGAACCCCCTATATATGTATATTTATTTCTTCATAAGTCTACTTGTACTACCACATATATGTATTATCGTACTAATATATTGTGTGTATTCTATCTTGCATTGGCATTTTTCGCCATGAGTGCTCTTGCAGCAAGCGTGGGTAGAGCCCTTCCCAAATCTTTGTTTGCGAACCCTAGCCATGATGATATTGTGTATATTATTAAATGTACACACAAATATAAATTAAAAAAAGGATGAGATTAGGATGACAATATTTTAAAATAATTATTTAATTTTATTTATTTGCAGAACAGTAAACCTTTTTCTACTAATTCTTAGAACATTACCGGTCTTTCAAGGGACAGATTATGTGTTTATTTTTTTGAAGATATTTGCTAGGTAGCATACTGCTGACAGCCATTTGTCATCTCAGAAAAGATCAGCACATTTGGAACATTTGTCGTTTTGCAAAAGAAAATTACATAACTCATCTTAAGTTCGACAGCTCAGTGAAAGTACTTTGCCACAAGATAGCCAGCGAAATTCTGTGTGGTACATAACATTTTCACAATCAATGCCTACCCCATCTCTTTACAAAGTGTTGTCAAGAATCTACAGATTTAAAGTCTTGTTTTTAAAAAATGAACCGTATCAATGACAACCCACAGCACTTGAAGCACTTCTGACTCCACCTTCTTTGCTGCAGTAGCTTGCCTTTGGGTGATGTGGTGAACAGGTTTCATGTGTGGTGCTATATCTGCAACCTTACCCTGGTATCCCTTTTTTTTAATTTCAGTCAAAACACCTGCTCCGTGAGGGATTACACGTGCACAGTTTTCCCATTAAACATTGGTTTTATTAAAAAAGTAATTTACTATTGAAAATATATATGTTATCTGGTATATCTTTCCTTTAGTGGCTCAGAAACAAACAAACAACCAGTTCTTCCTGTGTCTTATTACTGAAACAGAATCTAGCAAGTACTTATCTGAGACATGTTAAAAACAGCTCCACTTTTATCCAACTGCAGAGCAAACCTCCCACACTACATAATTTGTTTGAATATTTGTTTCTTAGAATCTTCAGCAATGTTTCCTATGCATTTTCCAACAGTATTTGCTGACAAAGGAATGCATTTTAGTTTGTTGCCATCTTGTTTTCCATGTACTATTCCAGCCATTTTTACCATGGCAGGATAAACAAGCATTTCACCAGTGCTGTGTGGCTTTTTTTCTTTTCCTTTTAAGTAAACTTTCTTTTCATTTTAAGTTTACCTTACTGGTAACCTTTATCACTAAGTCTTGTAAAATGCTGGTTTGAATATTGTGTCAGTTTAAACCAGTGAAAGAAGTCTGTATTCATGTTCTGGATGCTTAGTTCTTAAATGTCTGGCTAATTGTGGAGGCTTCATACTATCCCGAGTTAATATCTCAAGGCACAGTGTATGTTTAGGGCAAGATTCATTGTTAAGACCATGAATGAAAATCCATATTTCAAATAATCTTGATAATTTAAAAAAAATTTTACCTAGTTCTTGTCAGTTAAGGTTAGATTGTCAGTTTTTACCTCATTATATGGCTGATGAAAAGTTTGCACTAGGAGTAGAAGAGTTGGCTCCACCATTTGCTTGTTCACTTGTGCTCACATTATCAGTCTTAGTCTGTGTTTTCTTTGCTGGAGTGTTTTTAAAGCAGTTGTCCATTTTGTGATGGTTAATTTGGTTAAAACCAGATAATATAATCCATAAATCCACTTAACCAGACACATGTAAACTGTGATATCTCAAAATATGCTGAAAGTGAATGTAAGAAGTAAGAGTATCACTTTTAACCCCTCCAAATCATGGAGCACCCACTCTTCTTCCAGGACACCCCATGGGCCATAGGTGACAGGGAACCCTCTGACATATTGGCAGTAGCATGTATAGTTCCAGATACAGCCTAAGAACCCTTGCCTGAACAGTAACAGATGACAAATAACATAACTATGAAATAAATACCAATTGATACTGCAAAGCTTTCAACTTACATCAATCATTCCAATGCTTATTGATGAATAGTGTGTTTTCCCAACCCATATTTCTCAGTATTTGTCATGTCAATTAATGGACTATTCTCTTAGTATGAGGAACAAATAGAATCTTGCAGAGGAGTATTTGGTGTCGTTACCTTCACTTGTATGTGAAGGTAAAACTACTCACTAAAGTATGTATTTTGCTCCAGCAAGGTCTTGTGTCTCTTGGATAAGCTTGATATTCTCCATGAGAAAAGGGGGCACAATATTGGAGAAGTAGGGCTTTTTCTGGATCTCGATTAAAAGGGCAGGCAAATGGCTTAATAAGACATCCATTTGAATAAGATAAAGAGAAGAATATAGATAGTGAGCAAATGTAGCATTCCTTCAGTTCCTGGGAACCCTTTTTTCATGCAGCACTGTGTGGAGCTCAGATGTATTTTCCCACAGCACCTTGTCCAGTTCCTGTCTGTGGAGAGTTCCCTACCTCACTTCTGTTCCATAGTGCTTGTGTTTGGTGTAGTAAACAATCATGCATCTCCTCCTGGCAGGTTTGCAGGTTATCTCTGTCATATCACTGACCAGAACACAACATAAGCAGGCACAGAACACTCCAGCAGGTTCCCGTGCAGTGGCTGCTACTGCTGTTCTATGGGCTTCTCAAGCCCCAAGTATGAGGTCCAACAGAGCAGATGCATTGTGGTTGAGATCACAAACTCCCCAAATGCAACACCCACAAGACTCCCACTACACTATGTAGGAGAAATCTGTATCTCTAGGCAGAGAACATTATCTGGGGTGACAATATTTCTATTTGAAGTTTGACAGAAATGGAAAATACTATGAAACAATCAGAGATGATGGGAGCAATAACAGATTTTTTGTAGTTCAAAATTTAAAAAAAAACAGGGAGTACTTTAGGTAGTTGGAAGACCAAGAAGGCACACTAGCTACAGGACTGAAGAAGATAATGAAAATTTGATAGAATCAAAGGTGATTCTCCATTGTATTTTCAAAGTGACTACTGTACAACATTTAAAAATTCATCCAGTTAAATAGAACAAAAATTTATATGAAGTATTCCTATGCATGGGTCTCCAACTCATTTCGAAAGATAAACTGGCTTGTGAAGGGATCTCCAAAAAGTCAATAGTGAAACATTCCATGGTTTCAGGTAACGATATTAAAAAGAATGGAAAATATGTTCTTTAGCTGCCTGACAGACCATAGAGAAGTGCATTGTTTTCCAGAAAGTGGGAGGCAAAATATGACTTTTATATTCCTTTCCAGGTATCGCTGGGCAAAAGGTCACTGACTAATTATGAAATTCAGTGTTACAATACTGTTTCATGGTATAACTCTTTGGACTATACAGAAGGAACTTTTAGTAGCTGAGGGGGAAGAAAGCTCAGATAATTTTTCTCAAAAATTTTCTGTCTTGTGAATGACAGTTCTGAAAAAGGTTGTATTTTAGCGGAATAATGGTCTTACTTATAAAGAGTGAGGAGTAAGGAGTTTGCATAGCTTTCAGTAAAGTACAGGAACATTAATTTTAGCCAAAATCTAGTTATTGCTTTGACTAATTTTGTTCTCAACAAAGACTCTGAAGGGCATTTATTCTTTAACAATCTGTACATAGATATTAAGGGCCTGAGTAATAAGTGAGAGGATTTTGAACTGCTCATTTATCAGCATAATTTGACCTATTTAAAGTTATGGAAACCTAGAAACAGCTGAGATTGGAATGTAAAACCAGTGGTTTTCAGCCTATAGAGGATTGTATGTATGGTCTGAAGACTGGGGAATGGCACTGTAAATAAATATATATATATATATATATATATGTATATATCAGTCACACACCCCGAAGTGTATATGTGTGTATACATATACATATATATGCCTGTGTGTATGTATGTATATATGTATTACGAAGTCTGGCTCATGAGTGAGAAGCAAATAATTCTGAACGTTTATGGACCAGTCTTCTAATGAGAAAGCACAGATAACTTTATTATATTTTGCCTTTGAAACTTGGAGAGGAAAAAGTCATGATTATAATTATAATCATCAACATTTACAGAAGATGCATTGCAAAGCTTTGCAGGGCCTTATGGCTAAAGATTATAAATGGACAATATTCAGTTCTTAAATGGTGTACTGAAGGTGGTGGGCTATGATCTTTATGAAATACTGATTACAGAACTAAAACTTACTGACAAATTAGTTATTATGCTACATTTCTTGTGTGTGCATTTTTTGGTGTTCTAAAAGTGGCAGTTTCAGAAAACTTCAAATTATTACATTTTGACAGCAAATAAAAAAAAAAGATAACAGGATAAAGCCATAATTCCACTGAATTCTGCACCATTAAAATATCATTAAGACTAGAGGTTAGAAGAGTTTACCCTCCTTCTGCTTTTAATGTCTTTGCATATGGTAATATGTCTGGGTTCATGTTGAGATGCAGGAAGAAGGTTTTGATTTGTTAAATCCTAGTGCCACTTCGACATAAGGATCTTCTAAGCCTTATGATCTCAATTCTGAAAAAAGAAGTGCTGATAGAGGTTTGGGTTGGAAATCCAACTGTTCTGTTCCTTTGGTAGTTTTATATTGTTTCTACAATTGTCTCTCCAAAATGTAAAAATTGAGGACAGCATTCCAGAAACAAACCCAAACTTATTATGAAATATTGTATAGGATACTGTTACATGTCTTTAACAGTGGAAATAATTGCATTATACAGAGAGTTGTCAAGTTTTTGTTTTATTTGTCTTGAAGGATAATGGAGTGTTTGCCTGGGGGCTGTATCCTGGGGGCATTTCTGTTCAGTAGCTTGATTGCCTCAGAAGAAAAGCACTAAAAAAGTTGATGTTACTTTCCCTCCATGTTGAAAAAAAAAGTGTGACACCAAAGGGATGTGGAAGGACAAGGGAAAGCTCTCTTGTATCTTGCTGCTGAGTGCTGTGGACAAGCACACACAAATACAGCGTTATATACTCTCTGGGTCTGTGGGTGCCATTGTTTATTCTAAGTGGGCTTTCAATTTATTTGAAATAAATTCTAGCACTGTGAAATTACTAGATTAGTGGCCCTAAAGGAAGTGACAGAATAGGTACCTCGCAGTTTATGGTAGAGCAACTATCTCCACCTCTGGCCACAGATTTTAGCATTTTATGACAAACCTCAAATCTGTTGCCTAATTTTCTGTAGCAGGTAGTGGTAGTACTCTGTGTGACTGCTACACGAGGTGGTGCTGCTTCCATCATTGTAGGTTCTCACATTTGCTTGTGAGAAAACTCCCTCCTATGTGCTATGAAGGGTGAAAATTTTTGCCTTTGTATAGAAGACCAAAACTGACATAGATGAAGCCACAAATAATTTTCTCCATTGCATTATCTGAGCCTACAATGCTCTTCTAAAAGAGCATTTTAGAAGCAAAACCTCCACCTTATGCAGGTTTTCTCATACTGTATGTTTCTCTAGTCCTTTGAATTTGCTTTTGTCTCTGCATAACTGTCATCTCTCCAGAACCCTTGTAGCTTTGAAATAAATGACTGGGTTAAAAGATTATCCTTTCAGAAAGAAATGACTGAATGCCGGAAAGATGGTGGATCTGTAGTAGAAAAAAGGCAGAGAACATAGAGACTGGCAGTAAGCAACATGCAAATTACAATCCAGTAAGAATAGCAGCTAAGGATTTAGAGAGCAATTATGGAGGGTAGCAGCCCCATCTTGTAAAAAGCCTATAGGCTGGGATAAATCAGAACATAATAACATTTTCATGATAAATCTAGCAAGTGAGATTACAGAGCTGAATTGGACTGGAGCCTTTCTAGTTGATTCTCCAAAACCAGGCCTCCTCTGCTTCAGCTAAAAAGGTGTATCTTGCTATAATATGTAGGGATTGCCAGTGTAGGCTTGCAATTCCATGCATCACTAGTCTTGATGTGGTTTTTGGGCTCTTTCTGTAGTCTAAATGAAAGAAAAATCCTGCTCTCACAGGAGGTCAGATTGAGGGAACCTTTTTCTGAGTAAACTGGGGAAAAGAAGCAAAAGCTTTTTCTCCTGTATTTTGAACTCTAAGTATCAAAGAAGTATTTGTATCTTTAGGAAACAAGACTAGCCAATTTATATTTGCTTCTGGGGAAGTAGAGGCCCTGCCAATGGCAAAATTACCTGATAGGGAATTGATGATAGCTGTCACCTGTTGAAGACAGAGAAATAGGCAGAAGAAGACAATGTGCTGGTCTTGCATAAGTCCTTACACCATGCTGGCTTCATCTCCCATCTGTAATAATAAAAAGGGCTCCAGTGGCAGCAATTTCTGTATTTATTAGGCATGACCCAACTATTAAAATCCAGAAGTAGTTAACCAGAGCTGAGGACTCATAGCCTGAAAGAGTTTCTGCTGGAAAACCAGGGCTTTTTTCTTTGTTTATGGAGCAGTCACCTCTGCATGTGGAAAATTTCAAAGAGGTCTGTCTAAGGTTCCTCCTGAGATTGACTCAAATCTAGATTGAGGCAGGGAATAAGTTTTGCTTAGACCATGACAAAATGCCAGCTTTGCTTTCAAACTTCTTGTGTGCCTTTTTTCTATGCTGTAAGTAGCTGCAGTGTGGCCCCTGCAAAGGGACTACCTAGCTCAGACTAGCACTGCAGAGGCAGAGCCAGCCCTTGGCTTGAAAAAGTAATGATCAAGTTATCTGGGTTGGGTTTTCCAAATCAGCAACAAGGGAACAGTAAGCACTAGGTTGGGATATATATTTAATGAATTTTTCCCCCTTGTTTCTTTAAAAATCTGGTTTTTTTCTTTTATCCTACACAGAATTTCTACCAATAGCAAAAAAAACCCCAAAAAACAAACAAACAAAAACAAACAACAACAACAACAAAAAAAAACCAAAACAAAAAACACAAACAAAACAAAAAAAAACCACAAAACAAACCCCAAAACATTTTGAAAGGTTTTGTGGTTATTGTCTAGCAGTTAGTCCTCAGAGGACCAGACATGCAATTGATTCTGGGAAGGCTTGCTGATGTCTTTACTGCAAGCTTTAGTCTGAAGAGAGGGGAAGATGTAATTCCACCCCAAGTGCAAGCACAATGCTGATCACCTGTGAGACTGTAGGTTTTGGTGCACCTGTAGTAACAGTGGTTTAATAAGATGAAGACTGAGGATATGACTACTCAGAACTAAATATACCAAAGAAGATTTTGTAAGAGGCAGCACTGTGAAAGCTAAGGCCAAATCCCTCCTCATTAATTTACACTCTGTTTTTCTGAACCTCCCCTCTGAGGTTTCATTTAGCTATCGGCTACTTAATTTCAGGTCCTGACACTGGGCTATTATAGTTTCTGTGCTGCATTGCCGACAATCTACATAAAGGATGAAAGATGTTTTGGAGATGCAAGATACTGCAGTTACATTTAAAAAATACTGAAAAAGAAATGTCAAAAAGGTCAAAATGTTCTTCCTTTTATTCAACCAATTATAGGCTTGTCAGGTCAAGATTTTGTACAACCTGTGAGAAGTAGGTGTCTTCTAGACTGGCAGCCATTTAGCTGAAGGCAGAGTTGTGGTGTCTTGAGCAGCCTGTCCTGTGCATAAGACAAATGCATGATAATAATTGTGATCATTTATGGACTTACATGCATGTAAGCCAGACTGACTGCTTTGCTTGTTTAGCAAAGGTCTAGAATCTCACCTTGAAATTCCTTATCTGTAGAGATGCTGAGCTGCTGGGTGCCTTCATTTGCAATCCCAGAAAGGATTGTAGAAATCCGCACTCCATGAAATGTATTAATACTTTAGCTTGTACCTGTCAGAAATTGTCCCTGGATTGCCTAGATGCCCCAGGGATCTGTTGACTATGTCCCACTTTTCCTCTAAATTTTCTTAGGAAGAAGGGGTATTAAACCAGTACACTGCAAAGCAGTATTCTGACACATTTTTTTCTGTCTTTCTTTAAAAGTGTAGATCCCTAATTCATGAGACTGCATAATTATATATTTGCTTATGAATAATGCACTGTGTGGGTTTTTGTTCCCAGTTCTCCACCTCCTTTTTCATTCTTGTTTGGATGCATACTGTAATTGAGCTGCCTCCCAGAGGGGCATCACAACACCCCACAACCAACTGTGAGAAATCCTCATGTCTTGCATACACCCTGTTTCTCTCCCACACCCTGGCTCAGAGAATTTAAAGAGCCCTCATTAATTAACACTGAACCTTGCAGAGTATGCATGAATCACAGCAGCTGTGGTTAGGGACTGAAATTTAATTAGAAGTACATATTAGGAAGGTGATTTTTTGAAGTTTCAAACTGCAAGAGGTAGAAAGTTAGTTGTAAGTGTGTTGCCGTTTACAAGTGGGGGAGGAGGTAGTTAAGTGATGATGCCAATTTTCAAAGACAGAAAGATAAACCTAGCAAAACTTATCTCTTCTTTTCAAAGTCACTTCAAGGAAGGTTTTACCAAAATGATTCATGAGCTTTACTATTGCTGTTTAGAATTTGATGCTGACTGCATCAAAATCTAATGAGAATGCTGTACATGAAAAACCAGGATTTAAAAAAATCAACACAGGGAAGTATTCAAGTAATAATACCACGTAATGTTACTATCTTTCTGTCCCAGAGTTTTGATTAAGACAAGATGGGCAGCTGCCATACTGCCTGTGTGGAGGATGGAGATGTCGCACAATAAAGGCTAGCTCACTGGAAGAAAACAAGGCTATGGTGTGTTTGGTGACAACATCTATGTCTTAACCAACTTTCTTGTATTCAGAGTACTGTCATTTCAATGGGGTCTTTGTAGCTTCCAGCATATTTAGTCTATGGATCTTCTTTTGAGTGTTATTGGCATGATAATTTATTTTTAAAAACTAAATGCTTCTATATTTGAGATGGTTATAAAAAAAAACAGAGGCAAATACATGGATTTAAAAGAATTACTTGGAATTATGTAGCTTGGGCCACTTGAGGTCAGTAAGCAACCTGCTGGAGGGTAGGAGAGCTCTGCAGGATAGATAGGCAGGATAGACAGGCTGGATGGATGGGCCAAATCCAGCAGTATGGGGTTCAACAAGGCCAAGTGCTGGGTCCTGCACTTTGGGCACAACAACCTCCTGCAGCACTACAAACCAGGGACAGAGTGGCTGGAGAACAACCAGGCCACGAGGGACCTGTGGATTCTGATAGACAGGAAACTGACCATGAGCCAACAGTGTGCCCAGGTGGCCAAGAAGGCCAATGTCATCCTGTCCTATATCAGGAATAGCGTGGCCAGCAGGACCAGGGAAGTGATTCTTCCCCTGTACTTGACATTGATGAGACTGCACCTTGAGTACTGTGTCCATTTCTTGACCCCTCAATTCAGGAAGGACAGTGAGGTGCTGGAGCAGGTCCAGAGAAGGGCAGTGAGGCTGGTGAAGGGACTGGAGCACAAGTCCTGTGAGGAGCAGCTGACGGGTTGTTTAGCCTGGATAGGAGGAGACTCAGGGGAGACCTTATTGCTTTCTACACCTACCTGAAAGGAGGTTGTAGCCAGGTGGGAGTCAGCCTCTTCTCCCAGGTAATTAGCTATAGGACAAGAGGGCACAGTCTTAAGCAGCACCAGGGGAGGTTTAGGTTAGACATTAGGAAGAAGTTCTTTACAGAGAGAATGACTGGGCATTGAAACGGGCTGCCCAGAGAGGTGGTGGAGTCACCATCCCTGCAGGTATTTAAGAAGAGACTGGATGTGGCACTTAATCCTGTGGTCTAGTTGACAAGGTGGTGTTAGGTCAAAGTTTGGACTCAATGATCTCAGAGGTCTTTTCCAACCTAGTTGATTCTGTGATTATATGATAGCAAAGGATGGCAGAGGTAGGTATATTTTGAGATAATGCATCTTCCTTAGAAAACAGTGGACCAAAAGACCTGCTGGATTTTAATGCTTCTTTTGGTGTTTCTAGAGGATGGCAACAGTGGAAAAGAGCTATGGAAAGAAAAGCAATTCAGTTGTGATGTGAGTTTCAGCTTACATTTTCTTAGCTATCTTGCATTTTTGGTCTAGTGGTGTTTTCTGGGTTCTGTTTACAGTCAGTAAAGAGAGATAGGTTCTTCCAGTGAACAGATCATGCCATTGAGATAAATGGGTTGACTCTCATTAGGAAAGTGCTACCACTCACTACTAAATATGGGACTATTCTAGGAAACTAACTTTGAATAGATGTCTGAATCTGAGTCACTAAGGCTGGGAGAGAAACCTCATCTGAAGAACCTGTCCAGCTGTAGACAGCTGATTGTTCAAAGCAATGTACTACTGACATGCTCTGTTCTTGTGTATGTCTCTTCCATACTGCACTGAAGTGTATGTGCAACTGCAGAGAGTAGACATGCCTGTCTATGATCTTGGTAGCTTTCAAAAGCTAAGGAGAGTTTATATGACTGTGTGCTCGCATATGCAATTCCTGAAGTAAATGCAAATACATTGGTAGCAAGACAAGAACACTGGGAAAAAAGTACTGGCCTGATATGGGTCAGATTATGTTACAAATTGAGTTCTACATTGCTTGAGTAAACACTTCCTGTTTTTAAGTGATGTTTGACGTTGCTATGTGCAAGGATAGTAACATTCCCTCTCATTTTGGTAGCAATGCAATTCATCTGTACAGATAGAATAATGAGTCATGCTTGCACACTGTGAGTATGATATTTACAATTCATGGTGTGAGGGTCTGGTACTCCCCATGTCTCCCATACAGGATTTACTCCCACACACAGTGATAACTTTTATGTTTTTTTGGAACCATTTAAGGAGATGGATGATTTAACATCAATATTAAAAGTTTCTATGAAAGTGGGTTGAAATTTCATTCAACAGCAACATCCAAAATGTAATAATTCAAGTATCAGTTAGATGTCATCTCCATACTCTCAGTATGTTCTCATTTCTCACAGTTACTGTACTTGGGAAGATGAAGGGAAAAGTTTCTTTTATTTCAAAAATTATAAAATTTACACTTGGCTAAAGCTGTGGAGAGTTTAATCTATGCTAAAGTCAAGTGTCATAAGAAAAGTGCAGAATGACCACACATCTTGTTGGAACCATCAGCTCTGAAAATCATGGGGCCTGTTGCTTAAAATCAGAGTTTTACAAAGGGACATTGTAACAAAAGACACATTCTCAAGAAGTATGACTATTAAAATTTGACTTGGCCATCCTCTGACATGTAGTCGTCCTGACTCTGAATAGAGTTGGTGTAATGAGCTGTCTGCCCAAGTGAAACAAGCTTTCTGGAGACTCTGTGGAGCAAGCATTACTGTGAACCATATTAGCATTGTTTTCACCTATATTTCTTCCATCACTTACTGGGTTTCTTTCCATGAACCTGATTGTGAAATGCTGAGTTTGACTTTCCTGTGGGAAGTCTGAAATAATAAAAACAAACACACACACAAACCCAAACCAAACCCAACAGGTAAATGTGAGTTTCATGTTAATTTCCATTGTAAATACTGGATGCTGTATTTCATTTTGGCTGTAATCTTGTTTAATACAAAAAGTTGTGGGAAGGGAGTGAAAGTAAAGACCATTTTAGAGGCTATAGCTAAAACATTGTCTTGCTGTCAGAGCTGACAAAAAATGGGGCTTCAAAATGGTGTTGGGAGGAATCAGTATTGAATATTTAAAACAGATGGTAAAAATGACGTTCCAACTATGCTTATATTCTTTAAATATCTCTGTGTGTTTTTCACAGCAGAAGGTGTGCTAGCCCTGCTTCCTTGGCCCAGTTCAAATGGGGTTGTAATCACTTGGCACCTAAAATTTAAACCTGTACTTTCGCATTATGGCATTTTTCCCGAGCTAATAGTTTTTTGAGTAGACTGAGTTCACACTGGCAGATTAATTCCCAGACTCAAATTGCTTAAACATGTTTTATTGCAAATTTCATTTGTGCCTTCATTTATTTGATAACCGTTATTCCATGCCTGGGTTTCAAAGTGTGTCAGAATCCTTTGTGGTGATCTTAGTGCTGTGTGTGTAGAGAACAGAAAGTTTTATTAAGCAGTGGTAATAATAGTGAGTGTGCTGCAATATAGATTTTGCTATAACTTCAGTGTGTTATTCTATAACTGTTTTTCCTGAGAACTTACGTGGAGAACAAAAATGCTGAAAATTTCTTTCCATCTCTGTTGGTTGCTGATTTAATCCCTTTCTTTTCTGCTGCTTTCCTCCTTCCAAGACTTGTTCTCTGTCTTTTGTTTCTTTGTCTCTTCAATCAGTATCTTTCCTCTATCTGATCTACCAATAACCAAGTCCTATTTGAAGAGAAACCAAGCGTTACCTGTCCTGCATTCCATTGTGTTGCTCACTTGTAACATTTCTGTTATGCTATGACTGCTGCCCTGTCACTGAGCATGTCAAGGCCACTTTCTTGATGGTTTCTTCTTGCTCTGTCACAGGATAATTATTACTCTTAGCAATATCAGTGTTAGTGCTGATTTTGTGTATTATTTCAAGGGAGCTCTGGAAAGAGTCAAAAGCTTGAAGGAATTTTGGAATACCTATGCCTCAAATTTTGAATCTTGAGCCTTCTTTTTTTTTATATTTTGTCTCCATTCATTTATTTGATATGAGAAGTATTATTACAAAGAATGAATCCTTTTTTTTTTTTTTTTTTTCAATTGCAGTCCTTTTCTCTGTTCACACGGCATTGTCTGTACATCCAGAAACAGAGGTGTTTTTTAAGATGAGATTTAGATTCCATTACGGATTAGACACTGGATGAGAGAGAGGGGGAAACAAAGAACCTGTTGTAAAAAGGGAGGAAAAAAAGTGCTGTTGGAGTCTGTCTTCTTTTGTTTCCTGCTTTGTATCCTTTTCTGTCTGAAAACCATTACCAGTGAGGTGTTCTGTTTTCCTCCATCTGTGTGGGTGGGGAAATTGGATGCCAGTTTCTATCCCAGTGCTAATAGCTTTTTACTTCTGCACCCACGTGGCTATCCAGACTAGTGTGTGCATAAGACAGGAGATGCCATTTGGCAAGCACTGTCAACATCCTTTACTCTGTTTCTGGTTTTGTAGCATTTCAAAAAGGCCAGTTGTATAGCACTGGCAAACACAATGAAAGTCTGGTTCTCCATTTTAGGACGTGCTTACATGGTTTGCCAGAAGGGCAAACAAATCCCACAGACCTTTTACCTACACAGACACAATTATTCAGAAAACAGTGAATGGCACAGGCAACAGGGAAAAATATCCTTAAACCTCCCCCCAAAAAAAACAAAACAAAAAACCCCAAACAAACAAACAAAAAAAAAAAAAGAGGGGTGATTTCTGTTGGGCAGGGTTGCACACATCCTGGGCTCTTAAACTTTTTCAAGCTGATATAATGGTACATGGCAGGTGTTAGCCCACAAGATACACCAGAGAATTTGGAGCACACTTGTTTTTTCATTGTCTTTCCAGCTATTGATTGTGATGCTAAATATACTTTCCTCAGACTTCCAGACTTCAGGTGATGCAAAGCAACCCAGGGTAAGTTACACATACCTGCAAGGATTGGCTCAAGTTCTAGGTAGTGATTTTATTATAGTATTTTTTCCTAAGATTTTTGTATTTTAAGAATATGACTCAGAGCTTCTCAATGTCTGTTGCACTAGTCTTTCATTCTTAGATGCTAATAGGTGCCCATAAGAGATAAGAACTTTTCTGCAAACTGACTATGTTTATCTCATTCAATATTTGTACTTTTGTTCTTTTACGATTTAAGGAGGCAGCTGAAATGCATATTGGCCCTTAAAATTCTTTTTCAGGCCAAGGCACTGCAATAGCATCAAAAATTGACCAATGTATCTTTGGGGCAGTGATGTTAGAGATAAGAGATGGGAAGCTGTTTTCCCAGCATGAGAACTTCTAGAATGAGATAGAGGTAATAGTTGCTCTTACATAATATTAAACCCTATGGTTTGCAAAGTGAGTGGGATATAAAAGAGGCAGTACTTTGCTGCTCTGGCAATAGACTAGGAGAAGTGAACAGCAGGTAACCATGCTGCTAGCAGAGAAAGTGAGAACACTTTTTGGATTACTCATGCCATTGTGGGAAGAAGAGCACAGAAACAGCTGGTAAGCTGTCAGGTTGATCTTAAGGAAATGTGAAATGTCTTCTCCTGGTGCTTTAATACTGAGTTATTTGGATGAAGGTATGGAGGCAGGGCAAGAGAAGACAAGGTTGTTGCACCTGCTATTAGTCTTTTTTTTCTCTTTTCAATATAGATATATGTCAAAATGTCCTGGTTTTTTCTTGCCCACTTTGCTGAACTCATACACAGCCATACTCTCTTCCAAACCTAGTTTTTCATTTCATAATTTTACCAAGTTGACCAGTTGTTTTTAATTTAAACGGTGCAAATGGTTAAATTGGTCCATTCTCCAGACAAGAACATAATTCAGAAGAGGACAACCAAACACATGATCATTTCAAACAGGTCTGAGTTGTGTATGGAGAATGTAGATATAGACATTAGATCAGGGACACTTATGTGATTTATTTATCCTCTCCCCTTACCATTCCCCTATCTCTTTTAGGTATTAAAAAGAACCTGAAGATGTCTACTGCTGTGAAGGAAGGGTGTTTATTATTTGATTTATTCTTTCCTTCTTTTCTTTTTATTCGTTCTCTCTGATCTCTGAATTTTAAATCTTCTCATGGTGTGCAGGACCAAGAGGGATATGTGTGGCTCAGTGACTTTGTGTTTGTAATATTCTTCATTTTGCACACTGAGATCATCTTGCTTGTGACACATTGACCTTACTTTTATCCCAGCAGGGACAAATAGAAATGTAATGATCCTGTTCTAGTAAGGAATAAATTTTAAAACTCATGAGATTTGTACAAGTACAACTGCTTGAAATAAGGAAAAAACAGGAACCGCTTTGCCTTTCTGTCTTTTACCTTAGTTCTTAGCAGCCCCATGTCTACTTAAACTCGATCTTATCCCAAAGTGAGTTTGCTGCCCTGTCTGTGTGGTTTGTTTTTTAGTCTAATTATGTCAGTAGGGAGTTCTCAGGGTTGGGGGAGGAGTAATTTTTTTTGTAGCTTCCATTCCATAAATACTTTTTGTTTCTTACACCTTTCATAGTAAACCCATGGATATACTGCCGAGTCTCCAGAAGTTTTTGTTCCTCTCTGTGTTCCATCTGTCTTTTGGATCACATTCTCTGCTACACGAATTGTTGCAAAACAATGCAACGTGAATACTGCCTCTGTTGTTTGCATCGCCCACAAAGCCAAGCAGGCTGTTCTTTTGCCTTGCCTGGAATGGGATCCTCTTAGAAATAAATACACTTGGCTTGTGCTTTGAGCATCTTTCCAGTACTGATGTAAGGCTGTGCATGGCTTTGGTTCATTTGACATGAGTCATCCATCCATCAGAGATATGTCACAATCTGGAAAATTTAAGAGCTGAGTCTGAGCAATGACTCCTTTGTAATCAAATAAAAAAAAAATAAAAGAAGTTTGAATATGTGCCTCGCCTATGTACATCTTGACAAAGTATTATCAAGGGCAAAACTGCATAGGTGTGAATATTATTCTTCAGACCAGTGGTTCATCTAATCAGGGTCCATCTGGACATGTTGTAGGATCCAGGGTTGGTGAGGCTACAGTGGCCTCCTCGCATACAGGCATATTTGTGGAAATATTTCTCAAAGTCTGTGTCTTTAAGGGATATCACTTTTTTTGGTCCCAAATTAAATTATGTTCTGCCACCATTCAGTTTCTGACAAATTCTAATGTCAAAATTTGCCTATATCAGAAATAGGGGGCAACTGAGCAGACATTTCAAGGAGGGGGGGGGGGGGGAAAGCAATTCACAGTAAATTCCCAAGTATTTCAAGTTTCAGCTTGAGTGGTTTTGCTGTGTCTCTCATTTAGGATCTTTGTCCCATGTTGTATCTCATGTTTAGGTTCTGACAGGTTAAGATGTGCACACAGGGACCTTTCTCTTGGTGCTTCCAGTTAATTTGGAACTCGGCAGTATATATGTAGCTATTAGTTATTTTCAGCATTCATTTCTTTGCATCTGTCAACAGTAAATTTAATTTGACCTTGTGTAGACCATTTTCATAGAGCTTCTACTAAGAAATAACTTAAATAAGTTTGTGCCAGCTGTAGATTTGTTTCTTTGTTATTTACCTCCTTTTCCACATGCTGCTGAGAACGCAGCTGCGCTGGGCAGGGCACGTCTCCAGGATGGAGGATCACCGCCTCCCTAAGATTGTTCTCTATGGTGAGCTTGCCACCGGCTGCCACAAGAGAGGAGCCCCGAAGAAGAGATACAAGGACTCCCTCAAACAACACCTCAGCCTTGGCCATATTGACCACCATCAATGGTCCGCTCTGGCCTCCAATCGGGAGGCATGGAGGCACACCATCTATAACGCTGCTGCTTCCTTTGAGAGCGCACGCAGGATCAGTCTGGAAGAAAAAAGACAGCACAGAAAGAACCGTGCCTCGCCAATACAGCCTGTGGAGACTTTCCACTGTGCCTTTTGCGACCGGAGTTGCCTATCGCGCATTGGCCTTTTTAGCCACCAGTGCGCTTGTAGCAAACGTGGGTAGAGCCCTTCTCAAATCTTCGTTCGCGAAGCCTAGCCATGAATATGATGATTTACCTCCTTTTCCACACCATTGACAATTATGTGATATGGAACTCTTAAGCAGAGTGTCTGCATTGTTTTCTTTGTCATATTGGGGAAAAAAAAAACAAAGCAGAATTTGGATCCCACTTTCTGTTTGTTGTGTTTTTATCAGTTTTTAATTCTTTACAGCTCTTTTTATCCTGTAATGATTTTTACAGGGTTTTTTGGTAAAGTCCTTGTTTAAAAGGCCCTTTCAAATTCTGTCTGGCACCTGTTTTCTTTTATCTGGTGTTTTGTTATATCTTTGTAGATCCAGAGAGTCCTAGTATTGGTTATAGAATATTGGATTTGTGTTATCATATTTTAATAGCCTCTGACCTTTATTTCTGCTACAGTGCCTGATGATGAAGTAAGATTTGCTTAAAGAGATACCAAAGGAGTCTGTGTGTTACCTTCCACTACTGCAGTGGCTGTACTCTGTAGGATAATGTATGAATGATAGCATAATTTTGGCAGCAAATCGACTTTACTTTTAATAATTAAGTACATAAGTAAATGTTTTTAGGATCACCACGGTTTTGTATTTTATTTGGTGAATAATGTATAGTAACTATTTATGCATCTTTCAGTAGCTATTGCAGCTCTTCACAACTAATTACAAGCTAAACTTCACAACACTCCTAATAAATGATAACATGTCATTACTCTTGTGGTAAAAATAGGGAAAATCCAGTCTGGATAGCATCCCTTTCCCACATTTTGTGCTCCAATGCAGTACCTTTGTGTGAAGTTCAGACTGAAGATAGTTAAAGTGTTTTTTTCAAGTTACCATTTTCAGGATCAAAGTGGAAATCTTTGTGATTAGGTTATGGCTCTAAACGTTTAAAATCAGCTGGAGAGTCATTAGAACCTAGGCTGATTGCATTCAGAGAGTGGGGAGTGTATATGCCCTTCATCAGCAGTGACAGTGGGAGACTTGAGTGGCTTTTCAAAAAATGAGTTAGGGCTCTTCTGCCAGTGCTCTGAAGCCCTCAAGGATAAACCAGATCTTCCTTCCCACTTACTTCTTGTGCAAATCCCTGCACTTCTCAAAGAGGCAAAGTCTCTTTTGTTGATGGAGACACAAGAGTGGAATAAATGGAGATTGAGTTGACAGAGTATGCAGTACCCAATGTTAACCAAATACTGAGGGAAAAATGAGTGAGAACTTGAAGTTGTAGACCACGATGTTGAATGATTTATGCTTAGAATTTCACTCTGTACTTGGCTGATATTGAACTGTGAACAGTATTTGCATTACTGATTAGGAAAGGGGTCTGGGTATACCATCAACAGCAGGAAAAGTTACATAAATGAAAGGTTCTGAATTCCTTCCTCAACTTTCATGTAAATGGGAGGGGAAACATTAATAGCAACAAACATTGTTTCTTTATGGCCACTGAGGCTGTTTGACTCCTAAAAGTTCATCTGGCTAGGAAACTAACTGAACCATAGCATGCATCTGGATTTGAAAATACATGATGGATGTAAAGCAGGACGAGCTTTTTAGTTAGACTTTCTGATCAGACCAGAGATAACACACAAAAATCTGTAAAGTATCAAAGAAGCTGGAAGTGAAGGTGCAAAATTGAGAAAAAATTCAAGATAATTCTGCTTAACTTTAGATGTGAGAGGAAGCAGAAGTTCCAGCATTATGGTAAAAAGATCTGACTAGGCATATCAGGTTGGGCAAGAGTCCTATTTTTTCTGATTATTTTTCCATCCTTTCCAGCAGTAAAGGCTTTGTTTGTGAGACCTACTATGTTTATCACTGGCGGCAATAGTAAATGGATAAAGACAGGCAGAATAATGACTGATCTCTGAAATGGCTCATTTTGTTAACTAAATTACAGGTTGTGCTGTGGAGAGAGACAGCTGGCAGGCAGTGTTGCCCAAGCACCAAACCCTCACAGAAAGTGAAATATGTACTTGCCTTTCATTAGTGCACACGGTATCATTATCACCATTGCCATCGTGACAAATGTGATGATTACATGTGTCCCCTGAGAACAGCTGCAGACAAAAGGGGTGGACTGAGCAGTGAAACAAGCTACTCTGTTATCAGGAACTGTTCATCCTGTGAACAAATATGTAAATATTTCAGTAAGAGGTCAGACAATTGTTAGGTGAAGTTTGCATTTATCTAGACTTATCCCATTCTGGGATCTCTAAGCAGTCTACACCTACTTAATAAAGACATTGTTATTCTCATTTGAAAGAGAAGGAAATTGGGGCAAAAATGCTAATATGCTTCCTGCAAGTTACATAGCAAGTCCCTTCCAGCATAAGGAGTAGGTTTAAGATCTTCTGACCTGAAGCTTTCCAATTGATTTATTAAACCGTGACTTCCTTCACAGAAACAAATGGCTTGCTGTTTTGCAGTCACTGAACTAAATGCTCTGCCAGCTGTCCCTCTTTACCTGGTGAACAGTGATGTGCTACTGGTATTTTCAGAATGGATCCAGTAAGAATCTTCCTTTACTCTGTAATAAATCCTGAGAGCAAGAATAATGTGATGCTTTCAAAAAGAGAGCATGAGGGAAGCTGTTACTTTTCTTAGTGTTTAACACTTTTCTCTATTAACTATGAAGTTTAAAGAAGCTTTTTTTTCAGCATGTATTAGTTGAGATGAGTGGGCCTAATTTTGAAAAATCAGGTTAAGCATTTGCTGCTTATGAAAACAAGACCCTAATCCATGACAAAAACTTTTAAGAGTAACTCCTGTATTTAGAATACTAATTTTGAACATAGAAGTATTACCAGTCTGTTCCAGAAGGTAATTTCTAGGCTGGTAACTTTTACCAAGCAAAGCCAACACAAGAAGAGGAAGCAGCTCCCTGTTTGGACTCTTGCAAAAGTTTCTCTCTAGGCACTATCAGTTCATTTTAAACTCTGGGGTACAAGAGTTTTTATTCTTGGTTTCTTGGAAAGAAAATTGCATCCCTACGAACTTCTATGTGTATGAATGTTAACTCCTAATGTAATGGTCTCAGTAATATTTTGTAGCAAGTATGTGCCTAGATTATGAATAAGTGTTGTGTTAAAAAAGAAAGTAAATGGGTAACCTAGTTTCATTAGTTGTCTGTTAATCAGGAAAATTAATCAAAGCACTTAACTTCTTGGTTTCATCCATTATTTTGTATATCTCTTGCTTTCACATTTTTAACTTTCCTAGGTTGAAGTATTTTGAGTTTTTTGAGACTTTCATATTACAAAAGTCTCTGTATAGAACTACTAATTTCAATTTCTAATTCAAATCTAAGTAATTCTCTTGAAACTGTAGGAGTATGTTACATTATAAAATGTTGTGTCATGTTGCAATCTGGTTAAACTTTGGTAAGCAATATCAGTCACTGTGCTAAGTTATTGTGGCATCCCTAAGTTTTCCCTTTATCATGTGGGAAGAATAATTGACACTGCAGCAGTCAACAGAAAGGGAGCTTGCAGAACTGCCCTTCTGGTGCTTAAAAAAAAAAGGTTTACCTGTATTTATGCAGAAGCTTAAGCTGTACGGCATGGAGACCAGCTAGCCTGGCTGTCAGACTGGGTGAATGCTGGTCAGTCCTGTGAGCTGTGTTTGGAATGTGGGTGCTGAGCAATCCTGAGGTCAGGGCTTCTGCACACACAGACTGCTTAGCTCTAAAAACCAATGAGTCTGAACCCATGAGTATTGTGGTGATGGTTCAGGCTAACTAAGGGAGTCCTCCTGTCATGCTGCTCTGCTAATCTGTTTCTTTGTCTCATTTTCTATTTAACAGTAAAATTAATGAAGTGAAAACCAATACACATCCTCAGAACTCAACTATTAACTTAATTAAAAGGAAAATATTTAACATGACATTGTTAAGGTCAGCATGCTCAAATGTAACCAACTGTAGCTTTGAAATACCATTTAAAAACATCTTTAATTCAGCACTTGAGAAAGTTGCTGATTTAACAATCCAGGAAACTCAGCTCTGATCACGAGCACTGTACCTTTAGTAACATGAGTCATTGTGTCCTCTTTTTCAGCTATCTCAGACACCCAATAGAGGCACTGATCTGTGCTAGCAATAGTATTTTGGTACCTGGTGTTGACGCTTTTGTGGGTCTGCCTCCTCCTTTATTTCCTCATTTTTCCTTTTCATAGCTTTATGAGAGGCTCTTCAGGAAGGAGCAATTCAGATCATTGTTCAAACCATGGTATACAAAGCAAAAAACACCATAACTTATAAGTGACATACACAAATGGAATTGCAGGCTGTTCTCCTCGAAATTGCTTGTCACAGCAAGAAAAGTACACATAAACCAATAGTCAAAAGAGGGAAATGTTCTGAGACGTTAGTGGTCAGGACCTGGTATTGTGGCTTACATCATTTCTGGAAAGTGACTGATCTGGATACACTAGGGCTATTTGAGTTGGACAGAAAATAGTTCATCTTTTTGACAATGAAGAGTGGAAATCTTTGATTTGTGTTCAGTTAGAAAATGTGGCAGGGTTAAGTGCAGGTTCCATTTGTGTGTCAATGCAATGATAGAAAAGTGGCTTTTGCAAATAAACCACAGGCAAATCTCAGAAAATAATGCAGGATGCACAGTCCTCCACTGTTAACAGGGTTAAGAAGACTCAGAGGATCAATTTATAGCAACACTTTTCCAGCCAAATGTATTTCTAGATAAACATCACTAAAGTCAAAGGAATGGTGCCAGGATTAAACAATGCCCTTAATTTCTAGTTAGCAGTTGAACTGAATCCACACAGGTAATAAAAGAAGATGCCAGTTCTTTTGTAGCTGTTTGGTAGTCTCCAGCAAACGAGTTAGAGTCTCAGCCCAACTGACAGTGGTTGGAAAAGCTGCAAATCCTCAAAAAGCAGTCTGTTTTTACTCTGCACCCAGAATAATTTAGAACTCCTTACTGGTCATCTGTCCCCAAAACCTGAAAAGAGAATGCATTGTAGGGTTTGAATTTCACTCTTTTTCCTTGAAGTCCTTTCAGAAAGTTCATTGGCTAGTAAGAATGCCACATAGGGAGTTTTCATTGCTATTCATTGCATGGAGTTGGATCCTAAAAAAAAAAAAAAAAAAAAAAAAGTGAGTGAGAGACTAATTAAGTATTGTATCTTGCATGTCTACTAAATTATCCAGAAAAATGGGGAGACACTTGGCACAGCTCCCTCTCTTGCTTTGATCCAGACTGAGACATAGCTGCTGGGGGTTTTTTTTATTTCCCACACCATTTTTTTTCTTTTCTTTCTTGAATGCAGCTCTTGTTATTAACCTTTCTCACAAAAACAATAAAGCCTCTTTCATGCTTCCTTCCTGTTTCAAATAATTCTGTTGGAGAAGCGTTTGCTAGAAAAGAGGGCAAGGCTTTCATGTTCTTTTTTTTTTCTTGAAACCGCCTACCTAGTTTCACAAAGAAAGAAAAAATATAGCTCCGAAGGCTGGGGGAAGTGCATGCCTCCAATACCACCTTGAAGGCTGTAGAGTTGATAACCACTGACTGTGATACTGAACCCACTACATTAGGGTTGCATCTTTGTTTAACATAATACTAAAAACAAAATCACCCCCAAACTCTTCCACTTGAAAGAAGATAGTGCATCATAGGAAAAAGTGAATTGATCAGTGCATTTTGAAAAGCACCAAAACAGTATAAGATTCAAGTAACTTTGCCTGAAGAAATTATATTCAACAAACTTTCCCTCTCCACCACGTAGCACATGCTTCAATGTCAAGAAGAGTCCTTATTAAAAGAACCGCAGCGTTATCTCCCTTGATAGTAATTCTTCTTATTGTTCTCTTGAGATAACACTTCCTGAAGTTTGGCAGGGAGTGTAAGGAAGGCAAACCTCTTTAGCAATAGCCATGATGATACTGAGTAAATATTGTATACAAAATTAGAAGTAATGATGGATCTTTTTTTAAGACAATAGCAGGCCCCACTAGTTACCTGGTCAAAGTGGTTATGCTCTGCATGTAATTTCAGTTTGAGAAACCCACATATTTCATTGTTTAGAAAAGATAAAAATAAATTGCAAACACAATAAAGCAAGTTTTTAACTTTTAGACTTTCATTTTCCACTGAAGCTAATATTGCTGTTTATATTAGAAAATCGTGTCTTCAGATAAAATAAATATCTGATGTTTAGGCTTATAAATGATAAGAACATTTCTGCTTTATCTCATTTTTTTATCTTTTTTTCCCTCCTCCTTTTTTTCTTCCCAAAGGAAAAGGGAGGATGAAAATAAATACAAAATAGAAGAATAAGTAATATGTCTAAAAATTCAAATGTTCTGACAAAATTTCAGTAATTAAATAATATGGCTATAATTTTAATATTAATTTTACTAAATTTTCATTTTAGTCCAGAAAAATCTGTGAAGTTTTAAAACCAGAGTGGTGTGGATTTTTTTTTAAATCTTTCTTATTTGTTTTTAAACAAACCTGAAACTTTATGCTCCCTGAAGTATTCTGTCAAGTCATAGATGGTCCCCTTTCCTGCACTGGGACAGTTCTGTTAGCGTTTGAGACTTGTTAGTGAGAAGTTGTGCAAACCCTTCTGAAACTTTCAGAACCCTGAGGCAGGAATTTGCTGTGCATTCAGGCTGACATTTGTACCCATCTATTTAGGGAGACTGTAATTAGGCTAACTTGTGTTGCGGTGTGAAAAAAGATCATCGTGATTTCATGATAGAGAACTGCAATCTGCTTGTTTTATCCATCCTTGAAGCGTTAGTATAGGTTATCTCTGCATGAGGGCTGGTGTTACATGAATTCCCTGGAGCTTCTTTCACTTTTGTCATGTACTTAATTCTTCTTTGGTACAAGAGCATGAATCATGTTGGTGGATCAGCTTAAACTTCACATTGCTAATTCCAAATCAACTGTATCCATTTTCTGAAAAAGGGTCTTCAATTATTAATATTGTAATGAAGTACAAAGCAATTTGAAGACAGTGATATTTATTTAGAGGAGCAGTGAGATTCCACGGAGATCAACAGGACCATTGCAAAAAGCAGACACATACCATATGGTTGTATTTTCTCATCTTTTCTCATCTATTGTAAGATGATTAAACTTAGAATACACAATAGTGATGACACAGGGAGTCCATGCCGGCATTCCTTTTTAGCCTTTCCTAAAGTAGTCCTGCATGCATAAGGTCTGCTTTGTTTTGTTGGTATTTTCTTTATAGCCTGACAAGGCTGTGTCCCTCGCATTGTCCACCAATTTGCAGAACAATCTTTTGAATCCCAAAGATACATATTGTCCTCAGGTGCTTTTTTTTTTTTTTTTTTTTTTTTTTTTTTAAA
>VXBX01004071.1:839613-862174 GCA_013400415.1 Scytalopus superciliaris
TTTTTTTTTTTGTCTGTGAAAGCCAGTGCTCCTGTAAGAGGTAAATGGCTCTGTTTCCACTATTATATACTTTCTGATTATTATATAATTATATAACGTGAGGGTAGTGAGGGACTGCAACAGGTTGCCCAGAGAAATTGTGGCTGCCCCATCCCTTGAAGTATTCAAGGCTAGGCTGGATGGGATTTGGAGCAACCTAGTTTAGTGGAAGGTGTTCCTGCCCAATGGGGGGGATTGGGATATAAATAATCCAGTAAGGTCCCTTCTAACCCAAACCATTCTATGTTTCTGTGTACTATTTTTAAATTGACAACACTAAAGTTTCTACTGAACTGCCTGGTGGTTGCCCTTTAAAAAGTTCTTGAAGATCAAAACCTATCCATAGCAAAAGTATAGCAGAGACATTGAAAGAATGTGACTCCTCTTCACACTATCATGCATGGACATAGGTGGACCCACAAGTAAGGCTGAGAAAGCAAGTAATTTTTAATGTTCTAGTCAATGCTTGCTTAACTAAACCCAGCTTTTTCTTTTAATGTAAACATTAAGAAAATATATGTCTGGTGAAATCATTCTGAGATTTTACCAGAATGCAGAGAAACCACTGCCAGTTATGGTGTAGTTGGGTTCTGTTAAATGAAAAGGATGAAAGATGCCAGGAGCAAAGAAACAGGAAATATACTGGGAGAAGAAACAAATCCAAACTCTGGTATGACAGGAGGGAAAACCACATGAGAAGAAAGGTTATCCAGGATTACTGTTAACACTGTTCAGGAGGAAAAGAAATGGCAATAAACTTTTAATCCCGTAGGAAACTAGTCCCAGCTAGTGCAAAAGATTAAAACATTGACTTCAGTGGCAGTAGTGACCTGGTGACTCTACGATGTGCAACATGTCCTGTTATTCTTCAAAGCCTAAGATGCTGCACTCCTACGCCTTACTACTGTAGCTGTAGTGAGAGTCTAGTTCTAGGGACAGCTGCTGATCTCTTATCACCTTATGGTTTTGTGTATCCCAGCAACTAAAGTGCCCAAATGACTGCTTTCTAAAGCACTTAGTTATGCAGTAAGGTAAGGTTTTCAAGGAACAAACAGGATTTATAGCGTTTGATGAGACTTTCAACCAGGCCAGTCTCACTGACTGACCACTGCTGCCTGGTTGCATCTTCCAGAATGATTATTGGCTATAGCCCCTTTCCAGCTAAGGCATCTTGGCTCCCTCCCTGCAGGCAGAGCTAAAAGTCAAGCAGTAGCAAGGAAGGCATGATCCTACACATCTGTGTAAGGTGTAGAGCTGCAGAAACAAGGAAGGTGATCATCAGTTTGTTCTGTCAGACTGGCTTGCTGAACACCATGCTGCTTTGGTTCTTTATTCCTTTTCTCAGTATTTGCAGTATCTGCCTTCTAAGCCCAAACTCCCATGCCATATGTTGCCAGTGCTGTCCTCCGTCTGCATGAAGAGCAGTCACAGACAACAGCCATAATAGCTGGCCACAGACATGCATCACCCTTATTGCCCCTTCGGTTTGTATCTCACAGGATCAGCCTGTTGCAATCTAATTGTCTCTCCCAATCCACTAGTCAGGCAGCTAGATGGTGTAGGAATGAGAAAAGTGGAGAGTTGGGGCTATAGTTCTATCATTGCAAAAAGATGGTATAAGGTGCACCTTACTCTTATTTCCCTAAACAAAATGGCAGTTCTTAAAAATCCAGTTATTAAGGCTCTCTTATTTTGTGATGAACATAGTGAAATCCTTTTTCAGATCTGGGCCCTCTCCAGGGCTTTCTCCTGACTAGAAAAGTCAGGGTTTGACCTACTAATTTTAGCAGCATGCTGACAAAATAGTGCATGAAGAGAGGAACTCTGTTCTTGTACTTGGGTAATATTTACTGAGTCTTGCCAAATCACAGAGTGCTGGGCAAAGGCAAGAAAAAGTTTCCTTCCAGTATGTAAGCGCAAATAGTATAGTCTAAATGATTACAGTCCTGTAGTTCTACATTCCTTTGACTTTTCCAATTTATTAAAACAACAAACCAAACCTCTTCCTTGATGAAGGAAAGGACATCTTAAGACTGTTTTTATACTGGTCTTACCTCCCATGCCCTGAGCTGCCTTTTCCGAATGGTAGCTACAATGATTTATAAACAGAGGGTTGTTTCTAAAAGTGATCCTTTGTCCCTTCCTGCAGGCCTGATAAAACATAGCTTCTTCCCATGGAAGCTAACAGGAAAGAATGAGTGGCCATATGGAGAGGGAGGCTTAGTCAAGGAATGCATCCTCATGCTAAATTCGTCTGTGTTTCTCCCACTGATTTCAAAGTATAGTCTAGAGGACCCTCATAATGTAAGGGCAGCTGGGATTACAATAAGATTGAGCTCTTAGTAGAGTCCTAAGAAAGCAGTTTCTTTTGATATATTGGTTGTCCTTTCACATCCTCTAAGTTTTTTTCCTAGAATGTACAGAGGAGAAGATATGAGGAAGAGGTACAGAAGTAGAAATCATGACATTAATCTTCTTGTTACTCACTTCTCCTTCCCACACCTACTATGTAAAAAACTCAGTCATGGAAGTACTCAGCTTTCAGTATGACATCCATTCCCAATAACTGAGTTTCAATTTGATACCAGGAGTTCTGATTTCACTAACATAATACAAATTTGGCAAGGGGCTCAGCTGATACCACTTTGCCAAACAACTTTACAATAAGCAAATTCTACAACACAAAACAAATACGCAAATAGACAAATTGTAACTTTTTCCCAGTCTATCTTGATTCTCATCTTTGTAGGAAAATTCAGTCTTGATATAAGGTGCTGTTTCAAACCAGTTTCAGATGCAGCCTTTTGTCCATTTGGAGAAGATAAATGGAGAAATACCTATGGGCTTGGAGGGGCCAAGTGCCATTCTGGAGGCAGAGGGGTACAGGTTGAAGGGCCTAGAAATGGGCACCACAAAATACTAGACAGAGATCCCCCAACACTGGGTCATGGAAGAATGTGCATTGACCTAGATATAAGGGCTGTCAAGGAAAAATGGGTAGATTCTATATGAATTTATTTAGTAGTTAGTGCATCCTATGTGCACATTAAACATGGATGTTTGAAATGTTCTTTGATACAAAAATCAAGGTAATGTAAATTACAAGGTGGTGGGTTAAGAATGCAAGGACATGTTCATTGTTTGCTCTGGTCCTGTAACATCTCCTGGTTCCTGCAACATTTTAGCAAGCCATTTATCTTTGTCTCTGCTTTCCAGCCTGCAGATGGTATTGATGGCCTCCTTTGTGAGTGTATGTTCAAAGCACTATGTGCTTCTCTTTTTCCATCTCATATTCCACTATTCCTTACCCAGTAGTGCTCTGTCATAGAATCTGCAGAGGATTAAATAATTTTGAGTAATTAGAGTATTTTCATTAGTAGTATAAATTTCTTATACTGAAATGTTCATGTATTTTTAATTTTCTACTCCCATTAAAAGTATTAGAAAACCTCTTCAATTCAGGATTATAAAAGCCTTATGCTGAGATACAGCCACATCTCAAAAGCCACATCATACTTTCAAAAAAAATCTGTATTTTAAAAAAATCGCAAGCTTTGAAAAGCTAGAAATAAGCTGTTACTGACTCGAGGTGCTGTTTGTGTTTACATATAGTTATATTTTTCTCATTCTCTGTCTGATTGGAGAGACCTATTGAACCTCAGTTCAATCCTCTTGTCTGGTAAAGAAGTCTACTTTGTTTACAATAGGCAATTGATATTATACAGTTCATGAAATCTGTTTTATAGTTTCAAAAGGAGCATAGAATGTAGGCCCTGGATTCATTAAATTCAATTAGGATTCTATTCTATTCTGTAAAGAAAACATACTGAGAAAGGAAAATTTAGTAATATATAGTGCTTAGTCGTATAATACCTTTGAACACATATTTTTGGAACACTCTGAAACCCTACAGTACTTTTTATGATTAAGGGTAGAAAAGAGTTTGCAAACAAATATACTCTAGGCAAAACCAAGTTTAAATAGACTGATTTTATCCAAAGCCACTTCAGCTCTTGCACTTCTATGTCTACTGCACTTGGGTTAATTGGATGGTTGGGGGCAGGTTGATATTTGTGATCGCCTTTCCTGTCAGACACCAATGTCCTTTTTTAATGCCATCTTGTCAGTTTCTCAGTTTTCTGTGGGTTATGGGTCGAGACAGACAGCCCTGATTGCTATACTGAGTCTTCTATGCTGTGCATTCAGCTCACGGACTTCTCCCAGTTGTACCAATGCTTTCAGTAAGGAAGCCTACCACTTAAGGTACATAGTTTATTCTTCACAGCCCATAAGTATCAAATCTTTAATTCCATGTTTTATGTATGCATTGGGTTTGCATGGCAAGGTTTTGATAGAGGGGGCTACAGGTGTGGCTTCTGTGAGAAGCTGCCAGAAGCTTCCCACATGTTTGAGACAGCCAATGCCAGCCAGCTCCACGATAGACACACAGCTGGCCAAGGCCATCAGCAACAGTGATAAAATAGTTAAAAAGGGGAAATGGCAGTGGGAGAGAGCCAATGGTAGAGCTTATGGTGAGGCAGTCTGTGGAGAAAAGGTAGAGCCTTCAGGAGTAAAGTTAAACCCAGGTGAAAGGAAGGGTTGGGGAGAACATGGTTTAAGATTTGGTTTTAATTCTCATTTTCCTATTCTGATTTGATTGGTAATGAATTAAAATAATGTCCCTAGGTTGAGTCTGTTTTGCCTGTGAAAGTAACTGATGAGTGATCTCTCCCTGCCCTTATCTCAGCTAGTGAGCCATTTGTTATATTTTCTTTCCCTGTGCAGCTGAGAGATGCAGTGATAGAGAGGCTCTGGTGAGGACCTCGTGTCCAGCCAGGTTCGAACCACCAGAATGTAACTGCCCCTTTAGCTTCTGTCAGTGGAAGTTGTCAGCAATGTTCTTTATTGAGTGGATGTGACATTTTAGCATCTGGTCATATTTTTGTTTGAAGAGGGAGTTGCATGGCAGCACTTAGAAAGGTAAAGGCCTGCTTTTAATCAGCCAACTTCTGTAATGCAGGAGGAGTGCAGCAGCTTGGACATGCTTTGAGTTTAAAATGCAGTACACAGTATGCATTAGTTCAGTCCCCTAGACAGAAGCTGACATAAGATTCAGAATAGTTCCTGTGTCTACTTTAGTCTGGAATCATATCCAAATGGTATAATTTCACAAAACTTTGCAGAATATACTATTTATATTTTCAAATATACTGTCAGACTGTTTAATGCTAATTATAGTTGGAGTTCACACCATCAGGTAGATCAGGTTTTTACGATGTGTATTGTAATCTGGGGGAACAAATTAACCCTCTGAATAATGTATTTGCTAGTGAACCAATGGACAGGTATGACTTTTAAATTTTGTTTTCCATTCTCTTTCCCTAGGAAATGCCCTTTTTCGGTATGTTGCTAATTTCTATTTCTTTACTTCCATTTTGATATCTGTACATGAGCTGGATTAGCAGCCTCATGGCTGGAGTTCCACCAGCTGTGTAACAACAATTGTTTTCTGTAAATTGTGTGGCCTAAACACACCTGTGTGTGTTTCTTGTAACATTTTGCTGCCTGGTAATTGACTGGCAGTGTGCTGGTGCTTTCCCAGGTCATAGGAAAAAGAGATCTAATTGGGCACACCATCCTAGGTGCTGAATAGCATGGAAGCAAGTCTCCATTCTAAGACTGCTGAGTATCACTGATTACTAGGTTCAGCACGCATCAGTTATAAGTAAGAGCAACTAGATATTAGTTATTACAGATATATACTTTAATTAATACTAATTATTTGTACTGCAACAACATTTGGAGGCTGCACTGGATACCAGGACTGCAGTGTGGCGGATAACATACAAACATTCTGTTTGATAAGCCTGTGACTTCATAGTGTAAAAAGAAAAACTGGAGAGAAATGGAAGTGGCTTGTTCAAGGTATAGCAGAGCAGCAGTAAAAACAGAAATCTTTTCTGTCTTTCAACAGTGTACTCTAACTGGGCTTGATTACCTCTGTTAGTGAGTTAAAATTTCAAAGGTCTCATGCTGTACTAATGGTATCATCTTATATGAAATACGGAAACTTTTGGTGCAAAATTTATTCCTAGGTGAAATTCTGTTGGTATTATGTATTAATGTTACCTAAAAAGCCTCAGTGATACATAAAGCTCTTACCTGGTCCAGGGTGTCTGATCTGAGCTGAAATAAGCAGCTTCTATCTCTTATCTCTTCTTTTCCCAATATATCTTGTGTGTGTTGTTGCACATAATTAATTACTCCTGACCCTGGTAGAATTGTCACAGAATTAAGCTTCTTGTCCTTTTTTTTTTTTTTCCCCACTTGTCTTCAGGGTAGTTTTGTTTATAAATGAGACTTTTATTACACAAAAGGCAAAGATTGAAAGAGCGAAAGACTATGGGAGAGAAGGAGATAAGGTAAAAGTAAACCAAGAGAATGGCAATTTCACATCCCACTGGTAATTCTATTTCTGTAATATTGCAAAGGTGTTTGGTCAAAAAAAATTGTCAAGAACAGGAAAGAGTAAGCTGTACTTTAGTAGCACTGTACTGCTGTGCTACAATTTCTTGTAGTACAGGCCATTAAAGAAGTATTATAGTGCAATCCCACATAACAGTCAGCTGGCAAAAAGAAGGACAGTTTGGAAAGCCTGATAATCTCTTAACAAGGAAACTGGTATACATTCTACTTGAGCTAAATAATATAATGTATCTCAAAAGAAAGAGTAGAGATCATCTTTCAATATAAGGAGCATTCCCAGAGAGCACTCCTTAATTAGACTGTTAGTCATGGTGAATAAGCCTCCAATGTGAACCCTCATGCTAAGATTGTGGCCAAAAGATATTATGTGGTTTTGAACATAAAAAGAAATGATTTTGTAATTTCTGTAAAGTTAAAAATTTCTGGTGTCTACATTTGAAGAAAAGTATAAGTAAACTCAAGGAATTTCAGGGCTATGGGGAAGTTTAAATGAAGGATTGGAAAACCTGTTTTCAGCAAGAACCTCAGAGAGCTGGATGATTTTCTCTTATACTCTGTAAAGCTGGGGAGAGAAGTTTGCAGTCATGGAAGGATGAAGCTGGAACTTTAAGACATCTGCTTTAGAATTTACTTGCTCTGAAGCAGGACTAAATACAGCAGCCTGGCCTTGACAAATGTTTGTCTAAACTTCCCTTTCTAAACCTTCATGGAAAATGTTAGATTCTCATTAATCTTTCCCAGTTTCAGTGTTTCATCACTTAATAAAATGAACAAGAATCAGTAAGAACCTCCAAGAAAATTTTGGCTTGATCATAGACTTTAAAGTCATTTATGGAAGTGTGGTGCTAGGTAGTTTTTCAATATAGCAAGTAGAAGTTAAAAGAAACAATAATGATCTGCTTTTCTGGAAATGCTGAGCAGAAGATTATATTCCCACTGTTGTATTTGCTGCCTTTTGGTTGACTTCCCATGAATTTGTCTATTTTTGAGCATATCTTAGGCATCCGAAAAATCCTGTGACAGTGACTGGCACAATTCAGTTATATGCTTTCTGAGAAGGTACTTTCTTTGTTTAAACATAATTACCAAATGACTTTAATATATATTTGTATTTCCTTAAATGTGGTGAGTTCACCTTATCTAGATGCAAAGTCCCAGCCAAACTGCTTTATCACTCCCCTTCCCAGCTGGACAGGGAAAAGTGAATAAGATGGAAAATGACTCACAGGTTGAGATAAGGCAGTTTACTAAAGCAAAAGCAAAAGTTTGCATGCACAAGTGAAGAGGAAAATAACAAGGTTTATTCTCTACTTCCCATTAGCAAGCAATGCTTGGCTACTTTGAAGGAAGCTGAGCTTGCAGCACGTGGTCTTTCAGGAGGTATTGTAAACAACAAATGCCCTCCCTTCATCCTCCTTTCCTTTGCTTTTATATCTGAGTTGACATCATATGGTATGGAATATCCCTTTGGTTAGTTTGGGTCTGCTGGCCTGGTTGTGTCCCCTCCCAGGATCATGCCCTCGACTGGGGGGAGGGGTGTTGCAGTGCTGATGCTGTGTCAGCACTGCCCAGCAGTAGCCAAAACATTGGTGTGTTATCAACACCTTTCAAGCTACCAATACAAAGCACAGCACTGCAAGGGGTGCTATGGGGAAATGAACTCCATCTCAGCCAGACCCAATACACTGAATTATAAAGAAATAGTGCTGAATCATTTCTTTTTTATTATTCTAAGTATACACAGTTTCAAGTTTGAACTTTTTATATCTCCTCTTTTTTTTTTTCTTTTGAGACAACCTGTAAAGATATGTATACTCTGTCCAAGAGTTAAAGTCAAAGGTCCACCATTAACTTGTAACAGAGATTTTCCTTTTGTACACTGTTCCTTTCCATTATAATTCTTGACATTCCACTTGTGTTTTTGACCGTGTTCAACACAGTCGATCTCATCAAAGAAGCAACTGCAATGAATCCAAGGCTTCTTTCCTCAGCTTTAAATGTCCAAATCACAAATAAGTGTTCCTCTAAAATATATCCTATAGTTTAACAAAGAATCAATTCAGACAAGATATATAGGTTCATATAAAATTTTAGAGGAGACTAGATTGTATCAATTGTCCTTTTTAGCCTTATAAATTATGTATCTCTGAGAATTGATTCTTTTAAAAACCATGCCCCCAAAGGGTAATAATTTTTGTTTATTTTATCCTGTGTGCATGTCATTCTTTCTGATAAATAGGTTTGTAACTGGCATTTAATAGATCTGGTTCAGCACCTTAAAGAAGCTGTAACTAGCAGTATATAACACAAAATTACCTACTGTTCCTTATAACAGCCCTCAAAAATCAGCCAAAATTAGCTAGCCTGTGTAATTCCTTTCCCCTTAACAACATTTTTTCTTATTTCAAGGTAACTATAGAGTGTTGGCACCCTGATTAAAGGCTTCCAAGTCAGGTGAGATTAAGTGCTGTCATTTCTTTAAGAACATTTGATGCTTTTGTTGATTGTTATGTTTGGCAGAGTGGCTGTACTTGGTTTTGAGCATGCCTTCCCTGCCACTGGTATTTGAATAAAGGAAGACTTCACCCAGTAAGCTCTCCCTTTACCCAGTTCTAAAGTTTTGGTACATATTGAATCCTGATTTTGGACTTACCTCTCAGTGATATTAAAAATGGTACTAAGTATGACCAGACAAAGAAGACTAGAACTAACTGCCTTATACTCTGTACTGAACACAGGTTTTAATATTTCCTCGACTTAAATCCATTGATACACATATACTGGAAAGGCCTGTCCTACTGTGCATTCAGCTCTGGTTGCAGTTCTGCAGGGTCCTCTAAGCACAGTGCTGGGGTTTATTACCTTTCTGGTTGACAACAAGTTGAATCTGAGTCAGCAGTGCCCTGGCAGCCAGGAGGGCCAACCGTGTCCTTGGGGGACATCAGGTGCGGCATCGCCAGCCGGTCAAGGGAGGGGATTGTCCTGCTCTGCTCTGCACTGGGGCAGCCTCACCTTAAATATTGTGTGCAGTTTGGAGCACTGCAATATAAGAAAGATATTAAGCTATTGGAGAGTGTTCAAAGGAAGGCAGTGAAGATGTTGAAGGGCCTTAAGGGAAAGCCGTGTAAGGAGCAGCTGAGGTCACTTGGTCTGTTCAGCCTGGAGAAGAGGAGACTGAGGGGAGATTTCATTNCCCCATCTTTATACTATGACTAAACAGTATTGTATTTTGACTATAACGTGTTCTAATAGCTATCTGAATACAGCTTAATATCTCCCCCTTAGCACAGAAACAGGCTTCAAGAATGTGACACAGAGGTTAAAATCTAGCTTAAGTATTTGGTACAGGGGTTATAAACTACTTTTTAAATGCAAAAGATTATAAAACCATATAAAACTACATTAAAATCTACAACTATATTAAGGCTTATGGCAACAGGCACTGATCTCTTCTCTGTGGTGACCAATGACAGAACCCAAGGGAATGGGCTGAAGTTGTGTCAGGGGAGGTTTAGGTTGGATATTAGAAAAAGGTTCTTCATCCAGAGGGTGGTTGGGCACTGGCACAGGCTCCCAGGGCAGTGGTCACATCACCAAGCCTGACAGAGCTCAAGAAGCATTTGGACAATGCTCTCAGGCACATGGTGTGACTTTTGGGTATGGTCCTGTGCAGGGCTAAGAGTTGGACTCCATGATCCTTGTGTGTCCCTTCCAACTCAGCATAATCTGAGGTTCTAATCAGCAAAGAACTTTCTGAGTTTCTGTTTACAGTGAAAGCTGTCAGAAAGTGATTTGATGTTGCAGTAATAAGTGAGTGTCCTCTGTGGAATATACATCTGTACCTTCAGCTCTCCTGGATACCTTGATACATTTAGCATTGTTGTGCTAAGTCTCCTAAACCACTGAAAGTGAGCGATTCTTCAGCTGGACTAACATCCAGAATCAAGTTTAAGGCAAAGCAAAAGTAAAAAAACTACCAGGCAAACAACCCCCCAGAGGAAATCAAGCAAAGAAAGTCTTAAAGAATAAAGTGAAAACAATTCCAAAGAGGGAGAAATAAAAGTTCAAAACCTTTTTAAATTCATAGACTGCAACTGTGAGAAGCCTAAGTAGAAGGAAGCCATTCTGGAAAAAGCAGTGCTTGGGATTTTAAGAAAACAAAGCAATTTTCCTGAATTTAATGTGTAGCAGAGTTGAAGTGTATGTGTGTGGCATTTGTGGGGGAAAAAAGTTTACAAAACCTTCCTGCAGTGCAAATTGGCTTGTATTACTAAAAGAGCTTGTGTCACTTTCAAATGTGAGCAGCAGAATCAGCAGTCATCTGGAGGAAGGAGTAAATAGGAGTATTGTCTGCCAGGTTCGGACTGATGTCTAGCCATATTGGAACCAGCCAGGGTGGGAGGAGGAGGTAGTCTGTGCAGTACTGACTATTAAAAAATATTGAAGTAAAATGAGTGTGAGAAAATACAGATACCCTGGGATTCTAGTCAGATTTCAGGTATGTTTTATAAATGCTTTATTTTTAATTTTACATATATCTCCAGAAAAATAAGCAAAACAATGTAAAGATACTGGGACAAACTCTGCTTCCCCTTGCATCAGTAGGAATTGAGTTTCTTCAACAGAATAGCTATTGATTCATATTGATGCAGCTGAGAGTAGGATTTGTCCTAATGCCCAGAGTTCTCTCTTGTTTTTTGAAATTAAATGCTTTCTTGCACACAGTGAACAACCATATAATTTCAGTGTGGACTATTTGAATTTTAGATTAAGAAAAAGAAAACCTAAGGGTAAAGTCCTTTTCAGAGCAGAGAGCATGTAGCTGTTCATGTTTGCGTCCTCTCTAACACACTCCAACTGCTCATCTTACAAAACCACTTCCAATCCCATTTTAATTTCTTTCTACCTGATCTGCTACAGAAAGACAAATGTCTTCAAAATGTAAGGGTACAGCACAGAGAAAGCAAAGTACTGACAGTTGCATGCAGACAGACTCTAGTTCTCCTTGAATGGAGGGGAAAAAAAAGAAAACTCATACCTGCAAAAATGTCAGACCTCAGAAATGTTCCTGAAGTCCCTTCAGAGGAAAGGAATTGATTTTGGAGGAGTCGAAAGTAGAAGCTGAGAAAAGCTTAGGGCCCGCTCCTCTTGGATTGTAGTTGCTCTCAGATCTGAAACGTTGGGATTATTAGGATATCACCAATGTTTAAGTAAAATGTATCTGGATTTGCAGGGCTTGTAGAGCTTAGAAATATAGGTAACTATCACCCCTCTGTCACAGATGAAGAACGTGTTTAACAAAAATGTAAAAGAAAAGATTGCCAAAGTGAAATAATACATAAGGGCAAACAATATATTGCAGATGTCCTGATCCAGGCTGCAGATTAACTCAATTTAAGAATGTTCAAAATGTTTGGTAGCACTGTATATAGCAACAAACTGTTGCCAGGAGTCCGTGAAGAATAGAGAGGTCAAGGGAAAGCCTTGTAGAATTTTTTTTTTTTAAAGTCCTTTACCATTTTTTTTTTCCTTATAATTTGTCTACAACCATATAATTCCATTATATGATCGTAATTATTTGTCTGAAGTCTTAGAGATATCATGGCAGAAGTTCATCTCCAGAAGAACCGTAAGCAATGGAATAGTAATGTGGTTTTTGAGAGCAGCAATTTTATGGAACAAATCAGCACAAGACAAATTCTTGAGAAACTTCAAAAATCCTGTTTGGAACAGAAAACTTAAATAAAGAAGAGAAGTAAAATACAGATTGAATGTGTATTTCACTTCATTATTTATAAATAAAATGGTTCTCAGTTTTCCAAGATACAGTACCAGCACTTGATGTCACTTGGAGGTTTCAAAAATATTAATTAATGGGTGCCTTTTCATGGAAGGTTTTTCAGGCTGCCCAGTAAATACCAATACAGAGTGGAAAAAATTTGCATTGTCTGTGCCCTTTTGGACCATGTAACTTGTATGCTCTCTGTCTCTGTATTCACCTTTCTGCTTGCTGTATGGTTAGGCTGTATCTACAAAATAAACTTTAAAGATAGTCACTCTAAGGTAAATCTTTCTTTTTCACATACTTACTGGTCTAGTCAATACCTTTGTATTGTAATGTGGAAAGAAAATCCCCTAGCTGAATGTGTGGGAAAAGGAATGAAAGGTCATGTCTATCACGAAGTGCTAAAGTTTAATGGTAAAGCTTCTTTGAGATTTAGAGGGAAGGTGGGTCTTGGTAAAAGCTGCTTTTAATGAGGTGTTGTAGTGCAGGAAACTGGAACTGAACAGATGTTGAAAACAAATCCTGGATTTTCCCTGTGTCTACAGTCACTGTTTGTTACTGAAGGATTTTCTTTGTGCTTTGTTTTACCTTTTTTCTTTTTTTTTTTTTTTTGTAATTTAATTTAATTTTTCAAATTTTTAATTTTATTTTTTTTTTAAGTTTTATTTTCTGCCAAGAATGCACAAACTAATTGCTGTTTTTTCATGGTGTCTGGTGCCCTGGAGATTTAAAATACCATGAATAAGCTGTATCATAAAGTCTGTGTGTGCAGTTCAGCTTCAATAGCCCAACTTTCTGCATATGGTTTTATGTTGCGTTTTATCCTGGTAATTGGATCAAAACTGTTTTTGTGTTCCTACTCTGTCCAAATAAGAGTATCATAAGTCATGCTTCTGCAAAACTTGTGTTAAAGAGTCACAAGGGTGATCTGAAGGGTGCCCAAGGGTGCTCTGAAGAGAGCTGGAGTAGGCCTTCTGCTGGGCCCATGGGAGTTTTGGGGTTTTTTTTAAGACAAAGTTTTGGGTTTCTTAGTTGCAATGAAGTGTTACACTACTTTTAGAAGGGCTGTGTTCTCCTGGCTCTGAGTGAGGTTTGCAATCTGCTTGGGATGGGGGAGGCAACAGTTTGCTCATTTCCCTCCTCTCTCCCTCAGACTCCCTCAGTTTGCAGTCCTTTGCTTCTGGAATCTTCCCTCTTTCCCTCTTTGCCCTCTCATCACTAGCCATTTAAAAAGGTCTTTTCCTTCAGTTCCCAGGAAAAGGAATGGTGAAAGATGCTATCTCCTTTTCCTCTAAGAGATCAGAAGCATTTTCTCATTCTGCAGGGAAGATTAGTTGAACTTCCCAGTGGTGGTGGAGATCTTTTCCACTGGACAAGGTTCAGCTCTTCATCTTACCTACTCACACTATGCCTTGACCAAGGTGGACTCTTCGTAGAGCAGCCACAGTTTGCAAAAGAAGTTTGATGTATTGATGGCAATTGAAAAAGCTGTATGAGAGGTTGACCAGGAGGTTGATTATAAAGCAGCACCTTGCAAAACCAAAATATCGGTAGCCAGGTTACTGAGTTAGTAGGTATTATTTGAGTCTTTGAGGAAAAATTAACCACTTGTTCTTTGCTAATTGCCATGCAGGTAGAGATAATTATATGGTTGCCAGAGAAAGCTTCACTAAAACAATGTTGGGACATCACTTACTTCACATGTCAAAGAAGTGGTAAATCTGTGCCAGCAATGCTTTTACCTGAAATAAGTCTGTGTTCACTGAAACCTCCCTTATTTTTGGGGTAGCATTAGAGAAGAAAGGTTGGTTGTTTTCAAATGACATCCGAGTTCATGCATCTGCTGGGAGCAGCAATCCACGTACCTCATGTTCCAGCAGAAAAAGGAAGATGATATTGATATCTTGAAGGAAAAGTCCATCCAAAGCATAACAGTGCTTGAAACTGTTCCTGTCCAGCATACCTTTAGCAGAGTCTAAAATTTACCATTGTAATGAGAGAAAAACCAAGATGCTTGTAGTTGCAGTGCTAAGCTTCAAGTAGTTGAACCATAATTCATGACTTCTTCAGCTACTGGACTGTTTGCTTTCCTTTCCTAATAATAGTGTTGTAGTTTGATACCAGGGGACTTGGCCTTAGGGAAAAAAAATGTCAAAAGAAGAACGGTATTGAATATACAAGGAGCTTGTGATGAATATTTTGATACAGTAGACTTTGAAATGTAAGGTAAAGCAGGAATCAGAAAGGGCCTTTCTGAGAAATTGAAATATATATGGACATTTTAAGAAAAAGATGTTTTGATACAGGGAGACAGGAGTAAATTCAGGAGAGGAACCTGAGGTGTCCCACAAGTACAAGAGGACAGGTTTCTTTCTTATTGCTGAGATTTGCTAATGTGAATGTAGTAAAGTTAGGGTAATAGCCCTGAAGGATGGAGTCCTCTACCTACCAGGCAGATATGTAAGGTAGTAACAGTAACAGAATTGTCTCTTACCCTTTAGTATACATCAGGGTTTTTTTTTCAAGAAGGTATATTTGCATACAACTTGGCCATCTACTCTCTGTTATTTCTTCCTCCATTTTTCTAGTAAGACAGTCACCAAAGCTTTGCCAATTTTATAGTATGAATGGCTAGCAAATGTGTTGTCTTCCTATATGATACATTTTAGTTCTGCCTGTCTGCACCAGTTTTGGATCTGTGCAGTACACCTAATATGCCTTTGTAACTGTTGATACCAGTATACCGTGCCTCTTCTTGCTGAGTATTTGAAGAAGCATTCCTGTTAATTGTGTATTATACAGTGACAAGAATTTGTGGCACTGTTTAAATCAGTAGTATTAGATGTGGATATCTAATCTGAATATATTCTGGGTGTGTATTTTGCAATCTCTAAAATCATTGAATATGGTCATTACTTGAACTACATGAGGGGACTTGCAGGAGAAAGTGTTGTGGCTTTGCCTGCTCTTCCCTTTCAGTCAGTGACTGGTGGAAAGTTTTGGGGAAACACTATGGAAAACTGTTTTACTGGTAAGACCCTGCTTGGTGTGTGATGTAGAAAAGTAAAAGACTGGCTGATCCTGTCTTTTAGGTATTTTAGTAATTAGGTTCTCCCAGGTTGTCAAAGTCAGGCAATTAATTTTTTTACCTCCTTTCTGATTCCATCCATCTTGTAACTGCATTCTGCCTGCTGGATCCAATGGTTATTTGTTTTGGGGTGAGGGCTGTTTGTTTCCAAAGCAGAATAACAGAAAAAAACAGTTGTTGGGATACAGACTGCCTGTGGCTGTATTTCAAATAACGAGAGACTAGTAGTAATCAGTAGAGATGTTGCTCAAATAACTATTTATACACATCTTCTGATTTTAGTTGCCTTATTTCTCACCTGTCTTCTGTGATGTTTTATGGGAACAAATGAGTCACTGTCTTCAGCTGAATGCTGTAGAGTGTGAAAGACAGTGTTTGTATTGAAGCAGAGCCAATGAAATGCGTCCTGACAAAGCTCAAAACAAAGCTTCTGTGTATTCTTCAGTGCCATCTACCGGCATAATTGCCCATTAGAGATTTATAGGCCAAGAACGTGCTCCTAATCGTCAGCAATTTACAATCATCTGTTTCTTTTTTTTGTTTTGTTTTAGGAGCAAGGCAAGATTGGTGTAGTCTTCAATATTGGCACAGTGGATATCTCTATTAAAGAGGAAAGCACACCTGTAAATGATGGAAAATACCACGTAGTACGCTTTACCAGGAATGGTGGCAATGCCACACTGCAGGTTGACAGCTGGCCAGTGAATGAACACTACCCCACAGGTACATATTTTTTCCTTTTTGTTTTTCCTCTTTAAGTGTATCTGTACCTATAAACTAATGTTTAATAACAACTAGTTGCTATATAAATCTTTGTTACTTCATCTCAGGAATAAATTGACCAACCTGGTGGTGCATATTATGTCTCTTGGAAAACAAGCTGATCTCCTTTACACTGAAAGAATAAGCATGCCAACTGTGTGGTATGATGCACTATTTCAGAGGTCTCTAAGTGAGTCCTGATTCTGCACAGAGTCACAAACTCATTCAACAATAACCTTGGTTTTGCTACTTGTGATGTTTGCTAAATATTTAGGGGGGAGGGGGTGGGATGGGGGGGAAGTTTTTCACAGACCTCACAAAAAGAACAGACTACTCTAGCCACATCCCAGATACAGTCTATATAGGTATATAGAGTTGAAATGTAAGCAATGTAGAAGGTTAAGCAAGTATTTGATCAGACTTTATTCTTGTCTCCTAATTTTTCATCATTTGAATTTCACGTTCTCTTTTAGGTTTCCAGATACAAAAGTTGGCATCTAACAGTCTAACCAAAACTGAAAACTCGTAGTTAACTTTAAGTCAAAATGCAGTGGAACAATTTAGTGTCTCTTTGGAAATTATCACCCTAAATTCACCAGAAACAGTGAACAACTGGTTCTTGAGACACTGTCACATGTTTTATCCCACCACTGGCAAATCACAGCCTCATGATACTTTGTGTCACTATACTAAAAGGTCAAACTCACTCCAAGTGAAAAACAGATTGTTGTATGGGATGCTGACAGTGCACAAGATAGCTGAGGTATGATGATGTATATAGTTACAAAAGGCAGGATGAGCACAAGGAAAGAATTCAAGTGTTGACCACATTCTTCTTATTCACATGTTGTTGCCTAAGATCAAGTCATGATCTTGTTGGTTTCCAATATTAAGTTTAAGCAACTTTCAGCTCTTCATTTCTATGTTGTACAGTACTAACTCAGTACAACTCCTTGCTAGTTATGTAGCAATTGTTCAAAAGAAACTTAGTCAAATTATAGGAAATATCCTAACTTGAGGTTGTATACTAATTTGTGATGTTACACTAATAAATTACTCCAAGGTGATGATTCAATCTCTTCCACTCCCTCAGAAAATGCATAGGAAGGTTTTTATTGTGAGTGATCTATGTTGTGGTGCTCTCCACAACATATTCCACATGGTGTTTTGTCAATGTTTTGGTGAAGTATATGCAAAAGGGCACATTTCATTTATTAACCTTATTTCTGTGAAAAGATTCTTTTTGAAGAGTGCCACGACATACATGCTGAGTTAGAGTCTAGCTGTGCTATCCATTGGTTAGAGAGGAAAGTGGGCTAGGAAAGGCCCAACTGAGGATCTTTCTTCTGCTCCTGTCATCAATTATTTTGTAAAATACCTCCAATCCAGTTGGCAGCCAATTATAGTCACTAAGAACCCTATGAATAAATTTTCTTCTTATATTACTTGCTGTAGTAAGTCCCTGATGTAAAGAAACAAAATATTCAGCACAGTGCTTTAGAGATTTTTTAAAATTCTTTTTAAAAAGGAAAATAAATCACACTTGGAGACTACCTCAGAACCTTCTGCTTCTGCCTTGGATAAAGATATTTCTGTGTTTTCATTAGAAGATATATGGTTTCATGGAATCAGCATTAATCTCATGTTCTGCGCTAGTATTGAGTGTATCCTATTGTACCCTGAGGAAAAAGGACACCTTTATCTTCCAGACTCCTTTTCCTTTCTGTACATGGATTTCAATTTCTGGCTGTTTGTAGATGATGAATTTTTCAGCCTGTCTCTGTGAAAATAAGTCTTATGAGATCATGCTTTGGGTGTGCAGGTTTTTTGCTTATTTTTTTCCCATTTCTTTCAAACCAGTATTTTAGCTGAATTTAAAAAAGGGGGCAAAAGTAAAGATCCTACATGGCTATGGAAAAAAGCAAGCAGACAAACAAAACAAACAAAAAGAAAACCCGAGGGACAAGGGCAGTGTTCCATGTCTCCCAGAAGAAAGGACTTGATCTCAATTCATGCTAGATACCAGAATATCCATATAATAGATTCAAAAAAGATTCAGCAAGCCAATAACTACAGGAAACCAATCCCTGTTAGTCCCATTTTCTGTGCAGTTAATTATTTTAAAAAAAAGACTTAGTAGTAGGTTTTGAAATTAATAATTTGTTGTCCTGCCCTGTGGTTTCTTGTACTGAGTGCGAGACCAAACCTGTGTCCGGCAGCAATTCAAGTTTGTAAAATGCTTTGTGGTTGGATGGACCCAGGCTAATCCAGTGTGTTTCAACTGGAGACTGCTGAAACTGTGATTCTTATCAGAGCTGTGTAATGGTAGCTGAGGTACCCTATATATTTTGCCTAGGATCACATCAATTGTGGAAACACATTTACTTGTAGTATTTAAAAAACATGGTATTTGTAGACAATGCATGCTTGGGTACACTGTGTTTTCTGTAAAATGAACAATTTCATATGTACTTGGTTTTTCACACAGTACTGTAGACTAAGGTTTGCAAACTCTATGAACTAGCTAATGTAATATCTTTGTCATCACACATGGTACAATTTTCAGGCAGCAGGGCTGCATTCTGAATGGCACTTCCGTGCTCCTCTCTGAGTTTCATTACTTGTAGAAGGATTATACATTAGACTCCTAATTACTTGCTCAATGGAAAGCACAAAAGTTGGATATTCATTAAATGAGCAAAGTGAGAGAATATTGTCTTTCCTTAAAACACAGTCTTCAGTTAAGTTGAAATTAACTGAAACTAGCCCGATGGGACCAAAATACTCCAAAGCTGTATTTTTGAAACTTAAAAAAAAAAGGAGGGGGTGGAGGGAAGTTGAAGGAAAATGAAATAGCAACAAACTTACAATTTAGGCACTTACATTTTGGTTATTATAGCATCCAGTTGTATTTCAGTGACTTGCAACATGAGCTTTATACTTCCTTATGAGGAAAAGGGCTAAAGAGAAATGGTAAAGTAGGCAATTAACTTGGAGCTAGGGCTGGCTAAACTGCGACTGAAACAATGCAAATCATTAGGGATGATCTCTGATCATTGGTGTCCTTTCAACACTGCTGAAGTTTCCCTTACTGGACAGTAAGACTGAACAGTGGCCCAGTACAGGTATCTGAGACAAAGCTCCTGAGAACTGGGAGATGGCAAATAGTAGCATTAGTACTGAGGCTACTGTCTGCAATTCAGCTGGCATGGTTCAGCCAAAACCATTGAGCCATTTTTGGTTTATTTGCATTAGTTTTGCACTCTCTCTCAAGAACACAATAAGGAGATGGACTTTTTCCATAGGCTGTACTGATAGCCAAATTCACAGTTCCTGATTGATTAAGTTGGTCATCATAATGTGTTTCTCAGTCAGGGTATAAACCTCTTGCTATGCTCTAAAATACAGGTCCTGTGACTGCCTCCCTTCTGTTGTCTCACATGCTTTCATCCTTTTTTGTACATCCCAGAAAACAGGTTGTCCTTGGTCACTGTTATTTTCTTGCTTTTATGGTCTTGGTGAGAGCCTTCTCTCTATCTAAATAAAGACTTTTAGTGATGAAATTTTGGTCCAAGAGCTCAGTGAGAGGAAGAATCTGGTGTGTTTTTGTTTTGATTTAAATAAAACCTATCAAATTTGAGACAGTTTAGAGAAATTTTCAGAATAGTTAAAAAATAAATTTTCTGTCTTAACACCAAATTGAGATGCCACAGTCCCTAAATTTTCATTAGTTCTTAGGTTTTTTCTCTGTTCACTCACTTTTCTTACAAAAAAATACTTTGTGTGTTGCTAGATTTTTAGTGTATGTCAAAACAAGCCTGATATTCCTGTTCATTCATCCATGCACTAACTACATTTTCTACAGTAGAAAAAAAACCCCCACAAAACTAGTTGAAGAGAAGCTATAAAGCAAGAGAATCCATAACACCAAAATAAAGTCTAATTGGAGTAATGTTTTAAAGGAGAAGATTAAAGGAAGGAAAGCAAGAGGCACGAAGGAGTTGTCATTTAAAGAAATGCATGATTTAGCAAGACAACTGTAGCCTGGATTTTTTATTTTTTTTTTTTTAATGCATTTTAAAAATAAGAAATAAGACAGCTTTAAACAACTGGTTTCTTATCAGGATTCATTAGTTCATCCATGCAGTACATATTTTATATTTTTCCCATTTATCATTCTCTTGAGTGATCTCTCAGCCTTCTTGTAGTAGTCTTTGCCCTTTCAAATTACATTAATTTGCAGTTCTTTTGCTACTGAATGAAAGAAAAAATATTTCATCCTCTATACCCCTACTTCATTTGCTCTCTTAAGTACATTGCTGACAGGAAACTGGATTTCTGGAAAAGCTGGACAATTATCTCTTGACAACAGAACTGACTGCTCTGGCTAGTCATGTGGTCAGATAAGTGCATACCTGTAAAACAAAAAGTTGATTCTGAGACCCTGGTATCTGTGCTGCGTTTTTCCTTCAGAATAGGTCCAGTTCCAAGGACTGAAGGCCCCTGAACATTTGGGCCATATCTTCTGATTTAATTTCACTTGAAAGCAATCCAATTTGAACTACATCTTTAGTAGTCTATGTGAGACAGTCTTTGTCTGAAATAATATGATTTCTAGAAACACACATTAAAGTGATAGTGATTTAGATTCTCCTACATATCTAAAATGTGAAAGATATCAGCTCTCCCTTGCTACAATATATTTTTCCATTTACTTGGTGAAAAGTTCAGAAGTAGCTTGATTTGTACCAGACACTTTGCATAAGACGGGGAAGAAAACTGGCTGAGTTCTACTTGCTTCTTTCAATAAGTTTTCTAGCAAGCTGAAGGAGTACCAAAGGAGCTGGCAGATGTTATGGCAGGCCTCAACTCAGTCATCTACCAAGGGTCTTGGAGGTCTGGAGAGGTCCCTGATGACTGGGAACCAGCCATTATTATTCTAGTCTACAAGAAGGGTGTGAGGGAAAACATAGGCAACTACAGACCCATAAGTCCAACCTCAAATCCTGTCATAATTATAAAGAAGATTATAGTGTATGCTATTGAAAGGCATTTGAAGAATAATGCAATCATAAGGCACAGTCAAGATGGGTTCACAAAGGGAATGTCCCATTTAACTAATTTGATATCCTTCTATTATAAGGTCACCTGCTTCGTGGATGAAGGGAAGGCAATGCATGTAGTTTTTTGTGGAGTTTAGTAAGGTTTTTTTATACCATCCCTCACAGCATCCTTCGGGATAAGTTGTCCAGCTGTGGGATGAGCCGGTACACAGTGTACTGAATTAAGAACTGGCTGAACGGCGGCGCTCAAAGAGTTGTGGTGAATGGGGCTGCATCTGACTGATGACCAGTCCCCAGCGCTGTTCCTCAGCGTTCAACTTTAGGGACAGTTCTTTTCCCTCTCAAGGGCCAAGAGGCCTTGCAAAGGAAACTAGCTAGATGGGAGCATTGGGCTATGATTAATGGGATGAAATTTAGCAAGAACAAGTTCTGAATTCTGCACTTGGAACAGAGTATTGCCAGTCATGAGTATGAATTAGGAGAGAAGCGGCTGGACATCAGCACTGTGGAATAGGATATGGGGTTACTGCTCGGCAGCAGCTCAGTGTGAGTCAGCTGTGTGCCCAGATAGTCAAGAGGGAAAACCACATCCTGGGGTGCATCAAATACAGCACAGCCAGTTAGAAGAGGTGATTGTCCTCTAGTTAGCATTGGTATGGCCTCACCTCAGTACTGTGTGCAGTTCTGTGCCCCACAGTCTGAGAAGATTGTGAATGTCCATGAAAATGTCCAGAGGACAGAAACAAAGCTGGTGACACGGCTGGAAGGCATGTCCTATTGGGAGTGACTAAGGACTTTGGGGTTGTCGAGCTTGGAGAAAAGTAGGCTAGGGGTGACCTCATTGCTCTCTACAGCTTCCTGAGGAGTGGAAACAGAGAAGGAGGTGCTGATCTCTTTTCTCCTGGTACCCACTGATAGGACATGTGGAAATTATTTGAAGCTGTGCCAGAGAAGGTTCAGACCATACCTTAGGAAGCATTTCTTTGCTGAGAGTGTGGTTAAACTGTGGAACCATCTTTCTGAAAAGATGGTTGGCAGGTCTCGTGCCTAATAGTGTTTAATAGGCATATAGACAATACACTTAAGAATATACTTAACTTTTGGTCAGCCCTGAGTTGGTCAGGCAGTTGGACTAGGCAATTGTTGTAGGTCCCTTCTAGTGGAAAATATTCTAGTCTAGTCTGAACTGACTGATTCACAACGTAATAGGAAATGTTAGGCAGAGGTTATGGTTTTATGTTTAAGTGAAAGGTGATGTGACAAAGGCTCTAGGAAGAATCCCATAACTGTAAGTTTTCCTAATTTTTTTTTAACCTCTCCTCTCCTCTCCTCTCCTCT
>VXBX01004071.1:862299-919135 GCA_013400415.1 Scytalopus superciliaris
TTTCTCTCCCTCTGTGATTTCCCAGCCGTGAGATAAATAGCCTTGTATCTTACAAGCTAAATACAATTACTGCTATCAAAACTGGAGTCTTTCTCTCCCTGTAAATGTCTCTTGGAAGCTGATAAGCTGTTCAAGGCAAACTGCAGGCTTCTACCTAATCCTGAGATTAAACATAACCACCCAGAAGACAGCAAGAGATAATTGGGGCGGGGAGGGGGAGACAGGCAGGAGAGGAAGAGAGGAGGAGAAAGTGAGATCCTCTCCTGAGATATAAGGAGGACATACAGAAGGCTCAAGGTTATTTGTAAAGGAATTACACAAAACACACAAGAGCTTGTTATGATGAGGAATTTCCTCAGATAATGCAGTGGTTATTGTAGTTGCTAAAGACAAAATTTAGCAGGGATTTGTTTGATGTAAAGCATACAGGGGAGCTGTAGAAAACAGTTCCCACCCATGACTGATGATTTTTATGTATTATGGCCATCTTGTCCTTGAAGCAGAAGGTCTCACAAGGTTCCATCCAGATTCTTTGTTCATGCTGGCTTGGGTTCATCTCACTGGCTTTGTGGTGAATATGGGGAGACAGTAAATTTCTCAAGAGTGAAGCAGGGGACAAAGCCAGCTTCTCTGTGCTCTGTTTTGCTACCTGCTGACCAACCCAATGAAGGTAACTTAACCCTCATATTTGTGAAACAGAGTTAAAACTAATCTTCTAGGAAATAAGACTGCCTTAATTATGGAGAAATAGCGTGTGATATCTCTAGCAGTCTTTGATTATAACCAATTACTGAAGAGGAATAGTCTTTATAAGTCAGTCCATACAGTTGAAAAAATCAGCCTAATTTCTCAATATGTAAGCACCTCTTGATTTTTTCTTCATCAGTGACAGTTTTCTCCATCTGTAGTTTTTTAAGGTGTTGTGTCTCTTAAAGCTTGTCTGTATTTTTTGACTATTATCAGTGGGATTTTACCTCTCCCAGCTTTGCTTTGTTTTATTTATAATGCATTAGACAAGAAGGAGAAGATAAGTTTAGATGGCCTAATAGTAGCATCACTGGGGAAATTAAGAGAAGACCATATAACCTTTATTCAGCCGACACGAGCACTGATATTGTAAATAGTATGTAATAGTCTGATTATTAGTTCTTGTGAACTCAGTGGTGCAAGGCCTAATGCTGACTGGGACATTAACAGGGCAAACTCGAAAGTTGAATGAATTAGGACTCCTATAGTCTTGAAGCAAGTTCTTTTCTACATTTGTACTTATCCCTGCACAGTACCCCTGCATAGCTCATATATTGTACTACTTCAGTGATTGCTGAATGTTTGGTAACTGAGCCTTATTAGAGAAAATCACTAGTTCTCTGTTCTTTGCAAAGCCTGGCTCCTCTCCCCCTCCCAAATTCGCTCTGTCTCTTGCAAAGTGATTTTAGTATCTCATTGCCTCTTCTTTCCACTCCTCAACCCCAACTCTTCTTGTGCCCCTTTAGAATTCCTAACTTCCGTTAGACCTGAGGTAGTTATGGTCTCCTCACATTTGAAACCTTGCTTCTGAAACCAAGGTAATAGTAAGAAGTTTGGTTGAGTCCAGTTTTCTCTGTGAAGAGGCACATGGATCTTGTGCTGGACTACTTGGAGTAATTAGTGAGACAAGTTGCTTGATCTACAAGTTGAAGGGATTTTGTTGTGGTACTGCCAGATCCCATTGTGGTCTTAATATTTTCCTATCCAAATGCCCTTGTGAGTGGGCAATGAGTAAGGAACAAGGGCACTGAATTTTGATTAGCCTTCTGGGCTGAATGTGATCCCCAGGCTTCTTGTCATATACTTTTTTGTGGGTTTTGACTTTTCATATTGCACTCATTTTGTGGGACTTAAATGAGCTCTCAGATGGTTCCTATCAGCATGAATTGGAGACAGCACATAAAGTGCCTTTGACAGATTTACTGCATTTCATAATGAGCCTAAAACATATAAAAAGACAGGGTTAATAAAACAGAATTGGAGAAGCACATTTTGAAGGCAGTACTGTGACATATGTTGAAAGATCTGCCAAGAGGGATGATTAAAGCATGACAAGTTGATGAAATCAAGAGTTGATTGTAGCTTGTCACTGCAGGGCCATAACATTTATAATATATTTATAAGGTTGGAAAATTGATAAATATGGCTACATGATATGAACACTCGAGTTTTGGTCCCCTATATACACTGACATATGAACCTACACAGTTTAAGTTCCCAACAAACAAACATACTGTAGAATCTGTGCAAAAACTCCCATACTAATGCATGTATGTCCATAATGGATGATGGGATAAGATCTGAAATTATATAAAAGTACATAAAAGTTGCCATGACTCTCACAATTTAACTTCTGCATACTTCATGTTTTGCTTTCCAACACGAAGAATGGAGCTGTGGTTCATTTCCAATTTACCACATCCTCAAAGAATTCATGGAAGTGCCATGGGGCTTTTCTGTCTTCCAAATTCTGTCTTTGAGGACAGAGGAGAGGAAAGGCAGAAAATGGGGAAAAAAAAAAAAAGTGGTTTTATTGTGGCTTCTGGTACACATTGTTGAAGTTTTGTTTCTCAAACTGATCAAGGCTCTTGCAACACACTGCATTCAGTCTGAGTGAGCTGCAGGCTTGCCTTCAGCAAGTACCTCACGCCCATGTGAGTGACAGTCTATCAAGCATTGAAATTTCTGTCAGCTTGCCGTTAAAAAAGAAGAAAATGCATGGGGTTTTATGAAGACATGTAAGGTAACCAAGCAGAACAAACATGACAGTATTATTTAATAGCAATTGGAATGGAAGAGTTTACCTAAGGATACATGCAGAATAATATCTTCATGCAAGTAGCCATGACTATCTAATTCCCACCCAGGATCCCACAGATAGTCCTTGAGCATTGTATTATAGCAGTCTTTATTATTGCTATGTAACCATTACATAAAAGGTTATTCAAACATGCAAATACATGCCACTGGGGCAATACTAGTTTTAATTTAACCTAAATACCTTAATTCGTTTATGGCCTGGATAAAGAAAATACTACCAGAAAGTGCTGACAATTTGAGGAAAGCCTTTTGTCAGTGCTGTCCAAAAGAACAGAGGTATATATTATATTGCTGCATGCAATTAGTTGAGTTAGTGTAGCAGCATTCTTACATCTTTTTGAATCAGACTAAATGTTCCACATGTCAAATCTACCAAACACATCAGAAGAAAATTTGCTTTAGTGGTCAAAATGACACTTCTGTTCAATGGTCCTGGCTTTGGGATCTTTTCTCCTCTGTCCTCCCAGAGCCTGTTTGTTCATCTAATCAAACTTCTTGAGCCTAAGAGCATCCAAGTGTCTGAAGCTCCAGAGAACTGCAGTAATCCACCTTGGCAACCACAAAAATATGCCACAAAAGATGTCCTTCTATAAAAATTGCCCTATTATTACACTTAGTTTGTGATCTGAAATATGAGATCACATAAGCTGTATGTGTTTATATCATGTCTACAGTCATTACATTTATATTACTCAGTTGGAAAGCAAATATTTTCTTTTTTCTCCTCATTAATTTATTCAGAGAGAGATGATTATGTGGAAATACTCCCACTTCTCCAGCTCGAATTGAATAGAAGCTACTCTGCTGTATTGTGACCACATTGCTCAGCCAAGTTTAAACCATGACAAACTAAAACCTAGGCAGTTTAGTGGCTTGTGTGGTTTTTCTCCATTCCTCTTATTCTTTTTCAATTAATGATCTTGATTCTCAGATTCACGTTCTTTCCTCTTAACTTAGTCCTATGGACTAGGATTCCTTTTAAGATAAATTCTTGCAACAGGGTGAATGCTTATGATAAGTTCTATTAACCCTTGACAATGGTAGTATGGCATATACTGTAACTCATGAACAAATGAGCTTTAAGATTCCCAATCCTAGGCTTGCTCTATGTCAGAATGGTTACTTAAAGTATGCCAAGATATAGTATCCATAGGGCACTGGTGCATCTTTCTGCCTAGTTGTTCTCATCCTTGTGGTATCTGATGTAAGGCTCCTGAGCTGAGGCAACTCCCCTAAATACAGCCATTGCATTCTTATACTTACTACAAGCCTTTGAGTCCCAGTCCCCGAGATATTATGGTGTGAAATAGATCCAAGCCATGTGTTTTTTACTTGTATTTCTTTGACATCCAACATGCTTCTTTCTAAAATCATCACTGTGCCATTTTCCCCATTAATAGTAATTACACACCAAGAGATATAGGTATATCCTGATAGCTTGGTCTTGCTAACAATTCCATGATAAAGTATACAGCTGCTCACATAAGCATTTTTATCCTAACTGTCTGAATCCTCAGATATTATGAGCTGTTCTAATTTTTTCATGACTGCCAGTCCATGATTGTATGAGTGCCCAGGTACCAAGCATAAACATTGTCACCACAGATCTCTGATACATTTCTCTTTTGGTGGCGTAAGATTAATTAGAGTCATAGAATGGCTTGGGTTGGTAGGAACCTTAAAGATCATCTAGTTCCAACCCCCCTGCCATGGGCACCTTCCACTAGACTACTTTGCTCAGAGCCCCATCCAACCCATTACTATTGAGCCAGTCATGTGATGGTACATAAAATGTAGCTGTACAATGTAGTGCAGAGAAAGATGGAGAAATATTTCTCAGATGGAGACTCAGGCTACACAGAATCCTGCTAGACAGCACGGTGCAGTGAGATCCCAAACATTAATATTTTTACATTTCTCTCCTGGGTTAGTTCTGTTTCAGTTCTTCTGGTCAAACAGAGCTGTTATAATGTATTTTCTTTCTTCTCTCTCTCTCTGACTCTCCCTCTGTCCCAGTCTCCTTTTCATACACACACGTGTGCACAGTAAGAATGAGCAAACAAACGTCTGGCCTGAGGGATCAGAGGCTTGAACAACAACTTTGTGCTTTTCTGATCACATTGCCTGCAGAAAGAACAGTGCCAGCTGTAATCCCAGGTTGACGTGCTGACATGCAGTGACAGAAGGGGCTCATGCATCCACATCAACCTTCTCCCTGGTTACTGAAGGCACTGAAAAACACAAAATTATTAAAATTCAATGCTGTGGACTGAAGCCGAGCAACTGTGGGAAAGGATGGTCAGAAATGAAAGGGGCCAGTCATGGAGCTTGGAGCCAGAAGTTCACAAATCCCAGCCTTGACTTTAGAGATCTCCTTCCTTGCAGTCTTGGGTAATGCTTTTACCACTATGGTTGAGTTTTCTAATCAGTAAACTGGGGATAAAGCTCCAATTGACCTTATCTTGAGGGTCTTAAATTGAAAATATTCCGCAGTTCACTGAGTATGAAAATTTTTCTGGGCCAATACATTTGTATCTTTGTCGCTTATTGAGCAGCCTCCCTACAGTCAGCACTCTATTAATGGGAAAAGACTGTACATGCCCTATTTGTGTATCCAACCTCCCATATTATGTCCTTGATAATATGTGCACAGGAATATGAGATCCAGAAACATCTGAAGGTTTCTGGTCGTGTCAACCCAGCTCCATCACTGCCAGCACCAAGGGAGAGACTGCAAATCCTGCTGGAACAGAGCGGATTCCCACAGAGATACTGGAGTTCCTGCTGGTACCTTCCAACAAGGAGTCTTGGTTTCAGTGTAATGTCTTATAAACATAAAGAGGAGCCCTCCTTGAATGGGGAGCACAGAGCACTGAGCCCCAAGCGGTTCTGCTGGAATCAGTGCTTTTTCTAATCCTACAGCCATGCTGATGGGGTAAGACCTAAGCTAGCTGTCTACCCCAGTGCTTGTTTGCAGGGGTGTGATAGTGAACCACAGACTCTTCATGAAGCAGATACAAAGCCACAGATTTTCTTAGCTTAGACCAAGCACCATGCAAAGGCAATTGTACTGTTTTCAGTCTCACATTGCTCCTAGAAGCAAAATCGTTGCACCCTTGTAGCTCCAATGCCTAACCCAAAATATGTAAACTAGATTCTGCATGTCTCTGTTCTGACTGCACAATGCACAAAACAGATAAGCAACCTCTAGATAAATGGGAGTTAATAGAATTTAAAGTGTCAATACAAATGAAGTGCTTTTGGCATTTGGTTATTGTGCTTGTTCCCACTTGGGCTATATAACTCACATTGTGACCTGTCACAAGGGAATCAAAGAAATGAGATGTGGGGACAGTAGCAGTGGATTTTATTCTGGTCCCTGTTTTATATTTCTTTCTGCAAAATGAAATTTGTTCCTGTTTAAAATGGAAAGATCAATGTGTAGTTTCAGTTGTTCTTTAATAATCACTTTAGCCTTGGCTGCCTGGTATGATGCTTAATTTGGATCTGGTCAGTGAAAAGAACCCCAATTATTTACACATTCCTTACAAAACATCTCAAACATCTAGTAATGCAGACACTCATATTTTTTCATATTTTTACAAAGCTTGAACTGATAACTGTATTCTCTATATATGTATAACTGAACATCAGTTTTTCAACAGAGGTCAAATGAGATCTAGAGCAGATGGCTTTTATTTCATATCCATGGCCTCAGTTTCTGTAGGGCTGAAATGATTCAGTATAATCTGTGCATATAAAATAAGACTTGAGTCTTTTCACAATACTTTTTTTTTTCCTTCTGCACACTTGAAAAAGTTTGATTAACCTTCTTCCACCTGTGCTGGTCTGAGTTTTCTTTTTTTCCCCCTCCTATAGTCTTTCTGTGTTAGATTATTGAGGGTAAGGCACTCATTTTCTTATCATCCAAAACAGGATTGAAAGACCAATTTAAAGGAGGCTGAAATGTTACTGATCTTGTCCTGGGACAGAACCGTGAATTAGATGACTTCTCCAACTCTTCCTTGGTCTTCCTTGGCCATGATGGCCCATGTTACCTATACCTTCTGCACAGACATTTAAACTCTTATCTCCTAGTTTGCCTATGAATTGCCCAATTATTTTGGACTGAATGGTGCTTTGCTTTGAATTAGGACCCCAAGCTTTTTAGGTTAAAAAAGATCAGATAAAAGCTTTTAGTTGAGGCACTGGAATCTGTAAAGAACTCCAGTTGCCTGAGTAACTTTTGCTGTTGTAGCCTTGCTTGCTAGTTCTGTCTCTCATTTTTAGTACTTATATTACCAAGACCTTGTTGTCTCTTGTCATGAGGGCAGTGAGCTGAGGAGAGTTGCAGTGTGAAGGTCAGCTTTTAGCTCCAGTCCACAGTGAGATGAACGGAAGGAAAGGTGTTGCTTCCAACAAACATTGTGATGAGAGGGAATTGAAGATAAAGTCAAGGGCATCCAGGACTAAGGGGAAAGTGAGGACAATAAATAAATTGAGAAGTCAATAGCAAAGGATGCATTTTTATTGAACAGTGAAGGTAGAGCTAAAATATAAGATACAGAAGCTGAAACAAAGTTGAACAATGTCAATTCTTCAATCCCATCAAATGAAATAAAATCCCAAATTTGAATTAATTTTCTATAGCACCCCTCATTACTGATGCTTTGCAAGAATTTGTAGAGGAATAGTTTGTAGTAGCTAGATTTGTGATCACCTGCCTTGTAATTATTTCGGCTAGCTGCATGGCCATCCTGTTTCATTTCTGTACAAGCCACATTCAGGTTTGGACTTTTTTCAAGTGTTATCTAAAAGCCACTGTAAGTAGAGATTTTTCATATGTTTTTATTTTAATGCAAACGTTCCTAATTTTACATAACATAAACCACAATATGGTCTTACACTAACACAACAAAATAAACAGCTATAGATAAACAGATCTGATGTTAAAACTTGACTGTAGTGTTGTTATTCCTTTTTGATTTATGGAATAAGGTTCTAGTCCTACTAACAGGCTCTAGTCCCTTACTAATAGACTTGTCTTGGTTTTCTAGCTGAATACAAAATATGAACAAGTGGTGGTTGTACTTTGTAGATTTAAAACAAAATATGTGCTTAAAACACACTTCAGATACTTTTGTGCCCTTTATCAGATATTAGATGATGATGCATGCAAGTCTTCTTTACCAGGGCACACAGCAGCAGCTCTAGGAGAGTTTTGGGGCTGAACTGAACCAAGTCAGTTTATGTTATTAGAGGATTTAGCCTTGAAAGATAAACTTTGCATGTGGTAGCAGGCTGCCTCTCTCCCATGATGATGTCAATTAAGTGTATGTCAGTCTGAGTGAGATTATGGACATCCATAAAATCTCAAGGGGAGCTGGCTTTAAAGGCCACTGGGTGAACTGAGCTATCAGACACTGGTTGTTTGCAAGCCCTTCTCCTACCAAAATTCCATGTAGAATAAGGGGAAAAAAGTGGAATAGTTTTAAACCTTGAACACTGATATCGAGATTTTTTTTAAAAATCATTACTATCACTGTAGCACCTTTCATTTAATAACAGCTCATTAGAAAAAATGTCTCACTCTTTTTAGAGACTTAGATGCAATGAAGAAAGTGCTGCTGCTGTAGTATCTCTTCACAGAACAGCCTTTGACAGTAATTTAGGGCAGATGAGTGTTTTCTTATGGTATTCTTTTTAGCATCTTCACAGACTTGACAACATATTAGGTTGGATTAATATTCCACCTGAAAGTGAGTACTTTCTTTCTGCCCAGTGCAATTTGCTGGAACCTTTGAGGTTTTCTCTTTCACACCAAAGAGGAAGTAAATCATCATGATTTGTATCTAGGCCAAGAAGCAACATTTTTCAGAGCTTCAATTGCTCTTGTACTTTCTCTGGCTTAGTGAATCCATTTTGGTTTAGAAATAAGGTTAATGCAATAAAGGCTGTCTGTTTTCTTAAAGGAACCATCACAGAAGAGTTTTGGAAGAAAATACTCTTTTGCCCATGAGCAAATTTAAATTGTCTCCCCCTGGACTGTTGCACTGTATCGAAAGTATTTCATATGGGAACTGCCAGTAGTGATTAGCACAAGCAAATTATTTTGATTTTTTTTTCCATTTTAGTTTGGTCTAAATTGAAGATTATCAAAATCTAAAGTTCAAAGTTCATTTGATCTATTTATCTGTATAGTCTGTGAAGCAGGGATACAGAGGATTTCAGTAAAAGACAGAAGACTGCCAACTGATCATATTTAACCAGTAGGCTCTGATTTTTATGACTGAGATGCCAGATTTTCTTGGGGGAAAGAGTATTTAGTCCTCAGGAATGTCTGTTGTATTTGAAATATTTTGAATATTCAGGTTAACCAGGATTCAAGGGAAGATTTCAAAATGTTACCATTAAAATCCTTGAGGTCATAAGAGCCTGGTTGCTTTTTAGTTTGTGGGAAAACTTGGGAGATGCAACAGAATATCTGTTAATCGTGAATGTAAATCCTGAATGGGACAAAAGATTTTTTTCAATCCTAGTGCTCACATTTGGCTTTGCTTTAGAATTTTTACATGAAAAAGGAATAAAAATAGGTGAAAGAATGCATTTATAAAGTGTAGTTCTTTAGAAAAAGCTCTGTTGCTGAGCAATCCTAGGTTATATTTATATACAGGAATTTATTATGCAGATGAAGGAAAAAAGGAAACTTATTTTAAATGAGCAGTTTATATTGATACATGAATCTCTTAAGCAGCTAGAACCTATGGGAGGAAAAATATTTAGTAAATCACAAGTAGCAAAACTAATCAACACAATTTTACTACAAGAATTTATATCCTGCAGACCTTTGTGACACACATTGATTCCGAATGCAGAAGAATTTGGGGATTAAAGTATTTTCTAAGATAAATTCAAATTACTCTATCCCGTGTATTCTATTCTGAATTACAGCCTTGAATCAGAGCTGGGCTCAAAGAGAAAAAAGAGGGGATCTACATTAGTTACATTAAGGGGTTGTTTGAATATGTGTATCATTCAGCTCTAGAAAGGAATTGCAACGAGGTCACAGTACGGGTGTTACTGAAAAATTCTGTGTATGAAGATTGACAAGAACCCCTCTTAATCATATCATGGCTCAGCTGCCAGAGGTCCAATGGGCTTACTTCATGTTGAACTTATGTTACTTCGTGTTGCAAACCATGATATTTCCTTTTTGAACTCTCATATCAAATGCCGTGTTTATTTTTTAAAGCACAAATCCAAGTCAGTATTAATTTAGTAATTGTATGGGTTTATTTGTTATATTTAATGACTATCCTGAGTATATAATAATGAAAAGCTTGTTCTTTAGCTCACTGTTGTGACTGGGTATATGAGTAAAGACATTCTCATGCACATGTTTTAAAAATCATTCTTACTTATGTCTGAATAAAATTTAAAAACAAAACAAAAAAAAATAGATCAGATACTAATGTTGCAATTTAAACTTATTTGAATTTTCTAATACCCTCAATTTTTCATAGCTTTTAAAGGTATGATTTTTATATGCATTTTAATTTTGCTGAATATATCTGCATAATAATAAAAATAATAAAACTAAATTAAACCTGATTTAAAAAAAAAAAACAGTTTATAAAGATGCCGTGGGGAATAGTTGTCGTTTCTGGCTTTCTTGAAGGTCTACAGTTATATTATAAGAAACCCATTTTTCCTTGTCATGTCTTCTTTTATTGTCCCACTTCCTTTTTTACCTTAGTCTTGTTGGTCTGTTCTTGTCAGATGCCCTACTTCTGAGAAATTTAAATCCACTACATTTTTTCCTTTCTACTATCAGCCTTCCACACAGAGGAAAAAGCACTCCATGCCAGCCCCTGGCTGACTCTGGTATTCCTTTGAACTTTCTTTATTCTGAAAAAGATCTCATTGCTACCAGTAAAAGGTTACTTATGTAAATATCAAATGAAGCCAGTGGAGTTTTTTATTGTTAGCAAATAGTGGTACAGAATTTCTTTGGGACTATATAAAATGTCCTTGCCCATCAATATCATGATTTCAATGCACTCATCTAACCAGTAGTCCTAACACAGAATATATCCTGTAAACTGGGGAACAACCTCCTAAAATTATCTTTCTCTATCACATGCAATATAGATGTAGTAGCAGCCTCTCTGTAACTGTTCAGGTCTGTGTTGACAGAGAAATTAGGCCTTTAAGTGCCATTGAAATGCCTCCTGAGTATCCTTCAAGATCTAGTACCCCTTTCTTATTAGGCACACTGCACCAGAACAAAATTGTACTAAAGGAGATGCAGACTGTTTATGTATTTACGAGACTTAGCTGGTTTAGTTGATGAAAGGTCTAATGGATAAACTGAATGCCTTGTAAACTGATCTTAAACAAGAAATTGTTTATATAGTGAGCTTGACTTAATTTTGTTTCTGTTCTCCCCAAACCAACAGGTCTGCTTCCCTGTACTGTGAGTGTAAACTCCCCCTGGGCTTAAATGCATGGGAGAACTTCCAGGAAAGGAAGCTATCCTTTAGGTTAAGAAAGTGGAAAAACAACTGATCTGCTTGACCTCAGCTTACATTAGTCATCAGGTTATTATTAATAAACATATCAAACATCACTATTTTTTTAATATTACTGTCTCATTAGCTTTAGGTAGGGGGTTTTTATTGGTTTTGTTGTTTATATTATCTCAGCTGCTCTTTATCAATTTTTTTCTTGAACCCTGCACTGAACATGATTCAAATTTTCTGTTTAGGAATTTGTATTCATAGAAGTACAGACCTGGCTTTTTGTTGGTGCTGATAAGAATTATGAGAGCTGGGAATGTACTTAAAGGTAACTTAATGTCTGTGAGTGACTCCAAGCCACCATGGTACATTATTTAATATGATTTGATAAATTACTGACAGAGAGTGTTTTTCAACATTTTATCTTTCCCTTCTAGTTTATCCAAGTAACCAGTTGTATATGGCAGATATCTGAGGTGCAACAGAGAAACTGGAACATTAGTGTATGTCAGCTGGTGCTTAATTAGATATTTCTATGACAGGGACTAGTAGTTTCCCACAATTAATCTGTTTCAAGAAAGTTAAAAAATTGATGAATTTTCATGAAGGTGATAAGGAATTGGGCCAGTAAAACTGTTCTTAAGTGTTTTTGCTCTGTTTTACCTATAGCCCCAAATAAGCAGCAGTGCTCCTAATATTCTTCTTTATAGTTGGAGATACTAACCCCAATCCAAATTGCTGTTTTCCTTACAGCTGATCTTACAGAGATACAGTTGATGGTTTTTATGAATACCCCTAAAGCTTAGGTCGATTCATGTGAATCCTTTTGGGATTATAGCTGGTGTGTTGCTATAATGCCTCTCACCTGTACCAGAGAGCAGTAACAAGATGCTGCTGGAGAGCATAGCTGTGGTCAGCAGGTACCTCATACAGACTGGCAGCATTTCTGAGCAACAGTGACAGAGTAAAGGTTATTGGACACACAAGATTTACCAGTCATATTCCTTGCAGAATGGACATGGTTGCTGTTGACTGGGTGGACTTATATGATTTAGTAACTTTTTTTTTTTTTTATATTGCAAGAAGATTACAGTATCTGTTTCAGAAAGCCAAATATATATGAAGCCACATTAAGTAACTTATATGTGGGACTTTGAAGGCACTACTGCAAATTGTGCAGAGCAGTTGCTGACTCTTGAACTGCCATTTATTCAAAACACATAGTGGAGCACAACTGATCTACTGAACTTCTGTTTATGGTAGCATTCCTTCAGTAAGCTGGGGACTTACTTTTTTTTCTGCAATAATATAATGATGCTTGTAAAGATGCACTCTTTTTATGCCTATCTGATTGAAAAGTTTTTGTAAAAATAATACTTGAAGCAAAACCAGAATGAGTCAGAAAGGGACTGTAGCTGAAGAAAATAAAAAGCAGAATGATGGCACTGGTTCACTGTCACTCCTAACACCATCCAACTGAGCTACTCCTTTCTACTAGAGGTTGTCCCAACCCGTCTGACCTGTACAATTTTCTAATAGCCAGGGAATTTGGACAGAGGCTTTGCGTGAATCCTTATCCTCTCTATACAAGTAATAAAAGCCTTCCTCCGAAACATACTTTACTGGATAATTCTATTATCCATCAACATGGAACAATGAAACTTCACTTGCCAGAATTTACATCTTGGCTAATTATTTCTGATTTTATTTAAATTAGTTTCTAAGCTTCTGCTTTATTCTGGCAACAGGCCCAAGTCTTTGGTAACTGAACACAAGTCTTCACATATCCCTAATTAACAGCTCTTCCTCTTTTAAAATTTTTCTGCCCTTTCCCCCTGTCTATCTTCCCATTGTTAGGTTGGTTTTTGTTTGTTTGTTTGTTTTTTTAAACTGATTCTACTACGTCCTTTCAGCATCGATTTCTTATATTTTCTTTCTTTTTTTCTGTTTACTGGGTTTCTAGTCCTAACATGTGTCTTCTACTAGTGCAAGAAGGTTTATCAAATTACTACTGTGTGTTTATGTGAGTGACATATTGTGCCATGTCCTTATGCAATCAGATCTAGAGTCTGATCAAAATGTTTTAACTCATGGCACTGAGTTCACTCAAGGTCTCATGTCACAGACAAATTACCCATGCCTTCTAACCAATTTGGATAAACAAATACTCTGAGGAGAATCTGAGATATCTTTTTCGTAGGATTTAATTTCTTCGACCTTCCAGAACCTCAGGCGATTTGATGTATAACTATTCTCCACTTTACTAAAGATAAATCTCGCTCTTTTCAAATATATGTACACACATGTGCACTTATTTATTTATAGCTAAATAAGGTCATAAAAAACCCAAAAAATCTAGGATGTTTTAACTATTTCATTGACTTTTCAGATTGTTTTTAAGCTGTTTTTTAAACTTTAAAGGCAACACTGATAGTGAACGGTTCCAAATGGTAAAACAGAAAATCCCCTTCAAATATAACCGGCCTGTAGAGGAGTGGCTGCAGGAAAAAGGTAACAGTCATTAAAACTTTCATTTTAAACCCATTTGATTCTAAACTCTCATTTTTAAAGCCTGCAAATAAATGTTTCTTAAATGATAATCGCCTGCTGCATAAATGACTGTTTTAATTTTCATTATAATTTGTGTCAGCTTCCACCTGCCATATGTTGATAAATCATGCTATAATACATTGCTATTAAAATGCAGTTAAAGGGACGGAATTCTAAGCTTGCTATAATAATAATGACAAACAAACAAGTGAAAATTCAGGAGGTGTTTTCTTAAAAAAAAAACAAAAACCAAAAAAAAAGAACAAATGAAGAAGAGTGAAGAGCAACAACATGTATTATGGCAATTTAACCACTGCATGGTTTTCCTACTTTGGTTTGGTTTTAAGCTACATTTTTATATTTATTATCAAAGTTTTCTTAAGATATTTTCAAATCTACTTGTTAAACCACTTCCTTTAAGTGCTTTTTTTCTCATGAGTCTGATTAGCCACTATGGCTACATATTTTCAAACTATGCTAAGATGATTAAACAATTTTAAAAAAATGTTGTAAAGAAAACATTTTTTAACATTTTCATTTAAATTACAGTGAAGGAGACAGAGAAAGATGATTGTTCTGTCATTTTTATGGTATGTCTGGAGTACAGTTTGAACACTCAAATGATAAATTTATCTAAGTTATGGGTCAAATTTTCCCTAACATTTTCTCAAGAAGTGCTACTTAATTCTGTGGTTTTGCCTGGAGTAATTGGCCTCACTTCAGGAAAAGACTTGTTAACATGAATAAGTCCAGAGAGCTTGAGTGAAAGTTCTGCACACAGTCCATGACCTGTTGAAATGGGACTTATGTCAGAACAGTAATATTATCTTGTCAGGAATTTGGAAGGGAAAAAAATCTTGGATATAGAGCCCATTTCAAAGCCTGTTGAAGGTCGCAGAATAACTTACTGATTTCAGTAGTATTTGGACTAGGCTCTTGGTGATACGGTGGAGTTTAAGTCAGGAAGATCTTCTCCCTCTATACTAAATGTGGTATTAAAAAAAAAGAAGAGAGTCACTGTAACTAGCTCCTTGCCTTGAAGTCTAGAAAAAGCAGAACACAATCTTCTCTTGTTTCCTTTTATGAAAATAGTGCTGATAGAAGGGGGTGACCTTTGAACTCAGATCTTGCATTTTCTGTGTTGATTTAGACTATGGTTGTTAACACATTTTCCAAGAAGGAAAACCAATATTTTGTAGGACTGGAAAAATATAATTTAAATTCTGTTTCAAATTTCTAACCTCAGCTGAATTAACAAATTGATTTATCCAGTATGAATTAACTTAAGGTCAGGGAGGATGTGGCTAAATACACTCAAAATATTTTTATGTGAGGGGCCTGATCCTGCAAAGTGTTGTGCATGCTCATTCCCTGGTGACATCAACAAGAGCTGGCAGTGTTGCCCACTTTTCAGGTTTGGTCTACAATGGTATAATGTTTATAAGTAAAGCTAAAGTATTTTGAAAATAAGGTAAAATATTTGTGTAACCAAAAAGGAAATAATTTTTACCACCAGTTTTTATGAACAGTTAATTCAGCTAAATTTTAAATAAATTTTAAGATAAGAATTAACAGAAAATGCTTATTGAGTCTCAGTGGGTTGCCCTGTTAATTTACAAGATCAAACTAAAATAGATAAATAAAGTTTAACACTAAAAAGAGAATAATTTTGTTAAGTCTGAATTGCTAAAGTCCCTTTAACACTAAAGACAGTGATTGCCTTAATTTTGTTAAAACAGATGCATGTCTAATTCCTTGATGCAATTCATGTGCTTGAGATACCCGCCTTTGTTTTCTTTTGGTTTGATTTTGGGTTTGCTTTAATTTTTTTTTCTTTTTGGTTTTCCACCAATTTTTTTATTTTATGTCACTGCTTCTCCAAGTTTGAGCTTAAAAGCATGCCAAGGCACTTTCATTTGTAAGCCATCCTGAAGTTTTGAACTGAAGTCTACCTTTTGTGGATATTGATGCTTTGTCAAAAGACAATCACACATGCACTAGGGTCTAAAAGACAATATTTGACTGTTCAGACACTCTCAAAGCATTGGATGCTGTTAGGCTAGAATGGTAGAGCTGTGTTTTTACTAAAGTGAAAGGAAATTCAGTCTTCCCACTTTGTGTGAGGGAATTATATTGTGCAGTGTAACACCTGAGACAATATAACTTTGTTCCTTCATTCCAAAGTACATAGACATTTTCAGCAACTTAGATACCACTCAAATTAAAAAATTATAAGAATGAGTAATTTATGTAGCTGTTCAACAACCTGCTCATCCATCTGGTCATCCGTCTAAGAATTAATGTAACATGTCAGAAGACTTTATAAAGATGATGAGTGAAAGGGTATCTTGCTATCAAAATGAAACAAAGCAGACTGATGGATGAAGGAATAGATTCATCAAAGAGACAGTATATAGAATAGCTGTCTTGCCTATATGAGTTCTTGGCTTGGGTGAGGTAAGACTGACATTTTTGAATGCCATAGATTTGGTATTCCTTTGGTACCACTGCTATGTTATTCGTAATAATGAAATAGTTCATTCTTGGAAAACAAATATAACACAATATCTTTCTGAAGTGGCATCGTTACTGGTTTTGGGGGGCTTTTAAATTTTATAAATTAGTTTAAAATATTTTTAAAAGGAGCCCAAGTTTACAGTCTTGAATTGTATGAGTAATGAGCGAAATAATAGCAAATGCTATTAACTTCACTGAGATTATATATGTGAATATAAAAAGAAGTATTAGTCTTAGACTGTTCAATTTGAGTAGTCATAAATCCAGCAGATTTCCTTAGCAGAATACCTGGTGTCTTCTAAGGCACAGATGCTACCTGTTCTGCAACTGGATGAGCTAATAAAGACCCAGAAGCATCTCATCAAAAGAACTGATCCCAGAAGTCCTTAATTATTCAAATCTCACTTACCTGTAAAGTCTCATTGATGTGACTGTACTTTTGAAGCAAGAACTATTAGTGTGAATTAGGATTTGCAAGATCAGGCCTAAAATCTGTCCTAGTGTGACAGAAAATTTACAATTCCCTAAGATTTCTCTGTGATATTTTTAATTAGAATTCAATTTTGCAAATGAAGAAGTCAATGAGAGAGCAAACAAAGAAACAAGAGCCTGAACTATTCAGAATGTCTAAAAAACACCTCAGAAACTTAAAGTATGCTCATAATTTATCTTCAGTATGATACTAAAATAGCAATAGGAAGAGTTCTCTGTGGAAAAAAATTATGCAGTCCTTACACACCTAGTAGAATTTACTAATGTGAACAGGTCCTCAATAAAATTCAATGGCCAAGTAAATTTTACTTAGGGAAAGTAAGTGCTTCCAATCAATATCATCAAAAAATTTTTAGAAGAGACATATGGTGGCAGAATTAAGTGTATATTTTCAACAGTTTTTTCTCATTCCATATGCATTTCCCTGTTGTCTTTATTCATGTGAGTGTACACCATCTTAGAGTGAAGAATGAGGAATTACAGGTTGTAGGTGACTGGAACAAATAATTGGGTTTTTGGCAAACAGTTCTAGGAGCAGTGCAGTTCCATCATTAACCATATGGTGCAGTGCACTAATCCTGGTCCAGAAAATAACTGAACAATGAAGACACTGCATACAATCAAAGTTCCTTTTTTTACTGGAATGGGGTCGCCTCCTTGGTGTACACTTTCTTTCAAAATTAGAAGGCACAGATGAAGGCCCAGAATTGGAAACATGGCTTTTTTTTCTTTTTTTTCAACCTTAATATACTAACTCCTCATTCTTGAAAATAAAGCAGGAGATATGACAGACATGTCTAAAGCTGTGCTATGAGCTTGAGTTAAAATAGATGACATCCTAAGAAGAGTCGTAATTCTCCAGTAAAAGCAAGAGAACCTCCTTCGTCTCCTGATTTGGCGAGCTCTCCTACCTGGAGCAGCAAAAATTTTCCTTTCTCATCTTCCACCTTTTTCCCTTTGGCAAAAGATGAACAAAGACTCAGTATTGATTGAAAGGAAGAAAGGAATGGAAATAGAAAACTTTGAACTGTCAGTGCCTTCCATCCGTTTTCAGGGATAACATTTGAAGTTTAGTGAAACAACTCCCTGTTCTTTACTCATCTTACCTCTAGTTTTTGGTACTCTTAGCATGAGTGAGGTGGGAAGGAGGAGTCAGAGGCTAGTGACATGTCTGGTTTCATAGGAGCAGGGACAATACAGACAGAAATATACTGGTAGACAGGGAACATATCAGGAGAAGGGAAAATTTTGTAGTAAAGATCTTACATCGTATTCATAAAAAAATCTAAAGCACAACAGAACAGAGGAAAAAAGCAAACTGAGAACATGGTATGGGAAAGGAGTTTAGCCTTCTACAGTGTGCAGTGCCATTTCCTCGGACAGGAGCTGGGCTGAGAGGGCTGAATGTCTTGACAGCTACTGTTATTGGATTCTATATTCCTCATAGACGCGTAAAGGCTATCTTTACATTCTGAGGATGTGTGGCTTCAGTGCATGTTTGTTGATGTTTCAATAGACATATGTTGCCTCTGGCAAGTTTAAAACCTCCTGAGATGCAGAATATTGCATCAGGTGTTTCAACACTTTCCAGGAGAAGGATACCCTCCATTTTTATTTCTCATTTCTTCATCAATGCAGTTACTCCACCCTGATCAAGTCCTAATTTTTCATTTACAAATCTGTGGGTGAGGAGCACAAGGGACGTGCAGCCCACCTCCCCATGTCTGTATGTTACACCTCTCCATACACTGTTGCTTAGTTAGCTAGGGCCCTCTTTGGGGACAGGAACTACTTTCAGATACATTTCTTCTCTTGTCCCCATTCTCTTCCCCATGGTCCATCCTGTCACCATAAGATGATGCTACACCGCATCACCACTTGACTTCGAGACCCGTCACGACGACCACCAAAATTGGTGAGCTCCCCCTCGTATTTTGATCTACTCTAACCACTGGCTATGAAGGAATGAGCAGTGGGTTTTAGGCTGTGTTTCATACATGGTGGCATTCTGCACCTCTTATCAGAGTGGACTAGACAGAGAAATGGAGAGTGAGAACTGGGGAGTGGGAATGGGATGGGAACACCTACTTCAAACTTCATAAAAATGGGAAAACACAGTAAGATATTTGAATGATGATTGACTTGATGCTGCATTGATAACTCTTCTGAGCTCTGTCCAGTCTGGTTGTCTGCTAATTCAACAGATTCCAGGTGTCATGCTCCTGATCTTCTGAGGAATAGTGAAATTGTAGGCACTGCCTTTGCACTTCATGAAACTATTTCTTAACATGGTCACCTAGTGCAGCCTGGGATAAAACCATATTTATAGAGCAGTCCAGGCTGAATGTGATGTGCGTGTTCCTGCAAACCTCAGTGAATTGGCAATTGTTACTAGATTTATTTTTAATAAATACATTTTTTTATTACCTGTGATGTTAGACCACTTCTAACACTCAAGATGTGACCTTGACTAAACCACACAATCTGCCTAGTTCTGAATTTCACTGTCTATAAGAGGGGAGTCACATGTAAGGTGTTCTGGGGCTTAACTGGTTGAAGCACTGTTATCCTTGCTATTTGAAAAGCTTTGCTCTTTCAGAGACATCACAGATGTTTGCATTTGTTGTTTCTTGGGTTTAGATTTGTGAACCTTCACAACACAAAGTTTACAGGTAAAAGTTCATGACTGATCCTGTCATGAGATTCCTACTGAATACTTATATCACCATCAGTTCCTTCTGATGTTTTACTGTCTTCAAGTCACCCCTTAAAACCATTGCATTATTAAAAGTGGCTCTATGAGTTGATCCTATCCTTTAACCAGTCAAAATAGAAGGTTTTGTTTGTAGGCAACGCTTGTCAGGTACTAAATGGCCACATGTTAAAGTCCTATTGGTAGTTTCAAATGGGTCCAAGTCTAAAAGAATGGGTTCAAACTTCTGACTGAGTCAAAGCTCCTCCAGAGTTTTGATGTGTGAGTGGATGCTGAATTACAAGGTTTGGTTGTAGGTGTTCTTGCTTTCAGGCTAATCTTCCTTATTAATTATCTTTAGGCAGTACATTTCCATACTGTCTCTGTACAGTCATCACTATCACTACCAAGAATGAATCTACTTCCTTTTTGTCTGTGATTTCTGGCCAGGGCTCAATGTAATATGCAAAGTGAAGGAAATGTCTGGCAATAATGTTATTCACCCCCTTCACTAGGACGACAGTTAACGATCTTCAACACCCAGGCGCAAATAGCCATAGGAGGGAAGGACAGAGGGCGTCTCTTCCAAGGCCAGCTCTCCGGTCTCTATTACAATGGCTTGAAAGTGCTGAACATGGCAGCGGAGAACAACCCTAACATTAAAATCAATGGAAGTGTCCGACTCGTTGGGGAAGTCCCTTCCATCTTGGGAACAACACCTACAACCTCTGTGCCACCAGAAATGTCTACTACAGTCATGGAAACCACAACTACGATGGCGACCACTACAACCCGAAAAAATCGTTCACCGCCCAGCATCCAGGTGAGTTAGTTAGTCTTCTGCATTTCCTTTGCTACGTATGGGGCAACAGGGTCTTATTTTGCTTTTGTTCTGGTGCGACCCAATTTATTTAAGGAGGATTGCCCAAATATGAACAAGAACATGGTTTTAACTATATTTTCACAGTTCCATACGTGGAGAAATGTATTCCTAAGAGAGTTACAAAGCTCAGTGGGGGTGGGTGGATGGTTATTTATTAATATGACAGTATGTACTGCTGCAATAATGAAGTTCATAATGAGGAGAAAAGCAACAGAGCGTTACTTCCAGCTAGAGTAATTTTTCATTTCCCTTTTATAGCCTTCCCATAGAGAATTTTGAAGGAAGGCTATCAAAAAATGTAAAATGTAGTAGTAAAAATGTAAAATGTTGCAAAATGTAGTTGTTCCAACATAGAGTGGTTCCTACCTATTTGGTAAAAGTAATTCCTACCAAAAAAGCTAATTTCAGAGGTTCTGACTTAATTGTGTCAATGTAGTTATTTGAATCCTAAAAATGCAGTGGTTTTGGAACCAATTTTGTGACAGCCAGGATATGGTTCTGATTAGAAATAAACACCTTCAAGTGGCTCTCCTTGTTTGTGCAAAGAAAAGAATCCTGTAAATGACCAGTCTGAGCTGTGGATGAGATTATGAAAATTATTTATTTCAGTGGTGTACTATCATGTTATCAACTAGAATGAGATATTTGTTTTGAAATCATTAAGGAGAGAGATGGAGCTACTGGAGAGACTCTAGCAAAGAGCTTAAAAAATGGTTAAGGGACAGGAGTATTCCTTTTGTGAGAAAAGGCTGAGAGAGTTGGGACTGTTCAACCTGGAAAAGAGAAGACGCATGGGTGATCTTATCAGTGTATACAAATACCTGAAGGAACAGTGTAAAGATGACAGTGGTGCCTGGTGACAGGAGCAAAGGCAATGGGCACAAACTGAAACACAGGACTGTCCCTCTAAACCTCAGGACACATTTTTAATGTGAGAGTGACTGAGCATTGGCACAGATTGCCCAGAGAGGTTGTAGAGTGTTCATGCTGGTAAATATGCAAAAGCCATCTGCACATGGTCCTGGGCAACTGGCTCTGGGTGACCCTACTTGAGCAGGGGTTTGGACTAGGTGACCTCCAGAGGTCCCTTCCAGCCACTATTCTGTGATTTTTTTAGGTGCCCCTGCCTGCACCTAGAATTTAAAGTAAAATTTACAACTGTTATAGTAATTAATTCCAAACTAATGTTTAACAGTGCCACTTATGGTACTCTTTAAATCCAGATGGAAGCAGGACTGGAATTAATTGAGTTAATAGCCTCAAACACCCAATAGGTGGTTTATGAAGTCTCAGCAAATGAGGGGAAATTGCCCAGGTTTGGTCACTGTTGTCATGAACTTTGAAAGAATTACAGGTCCTTCTCTGCAGTGATTAGTTCTAATTTTAGAAATATATTTGTATGGTTACATCTCCAGAAGTATAAAGTCAGCAGTTCTTATCCTTCTCTCTGTAACTTTTAAAGGCAGCAGAACTGTGTCTGGCTGTAACAGTGTGATACAGACAGCACTGGACCTTTATGGGCTGGGTCAAGCTGGAAATGACGCTGGCTTACTGAAAGAGGAACTCTCAGAAAGCTTCCCGCCTAGCCTACGTGGCAGCTCACTCAGCCTACAGAGACCACTGTGTGCTGAAAGAGCATCAAGAAGATTTAATAAAGTGTCAAAGTGCTTCTAAAAACATGGTTAGAGCAGCGATTTCCTGGATGCACATGCACCACAACAAATGGCCTCATCTCAGCTGATATTAAAGCAATAACTCTTTGACACTTCATGCTACCCGCTGAAAGAAAAATAAAGGTCAATATGTACCTTCATTACAACTTTCTGCATTTCAATATCAGGCCATTTTATTGCTGTCACAGCACAGATGGCTCACCTTTCTTCCTTACTTTTGGTGGAATTTGATTCTGTCAGCTTAAGTTGCATTATTTGTGTGGTGAAAGTGAGAAGAAATTGTCTTTTTCTGTTTGGGCAGCATCTCCAGCCCTGTTTTTTCAGGTACCTAATGGTTATTTTATCTTGCTTGTGTTCGACATCACCATCATCAAGTCTGCTTACAATTTTAGATCTAAGTGGTGTAAAAATCTAATAGAACAAGTTTGTTCTTTGAGGAACATAAAATATAGCTACCTAAGGCTACAAGTGGTACAAATACAGTTAGTTATTACCTTGTTCCAGCTTTCTCTTTTCTGCTCAGAAATAAACAATTTTTCTTTGCTTTCAAGGTTGTTCAAAGTTTAGCCTCTTCTCTCTTGATTCTGATCAGCATGATTCAGTTTTTTTGCTCTCTCCTTAGATTTGATCATAAGAATATTTCTACTTCCTGGTACCATACACAAGGCAACAGCAGACTACTTTTCCGATCCTATAGAATTCTCCTGTCAACATGGTGCATGTCAGAAAGTTGTCAGAGGTTAGGCTGGTGATGGTCTAAGGGAGCTGTTTATTAAGTCAATCCACATTGTCACCATTTTTTTTTTATTGTCCATGTTTTTGTACCCATGTATGATATCTTGTTTTATGCTAAGATTACATATTCCTTGGATTCACAACATGCTTTTTATTCTGCATATGTACATTGCCTGGCACAGAATGGTTCTGGCCCATTGTGGAAATACCGAATATGATACAAGTAAAAGTAAAACATCTGACGCAAAATAGCAAGAATCAAGATAAATAATTATTATTCTTACTCTATTAGGAGTATCTGTGCTATTTGTATTACTCATTTTCATACATAAGTAACTAAAACTTCTCCTTTTTGAGATGCATTTAAAGCTTGTGTAGAATAGCAAGTCTGTAGTCCCAAAGTGATACAAAATCCAGGGAAATTTCAGTAGAATTTAGATTTACACAACTTGTTCAGGAAGTACAGAAGTGCAAAGATAACTTCTGTTTGCACTGAGATACCTCCTGCAGTTAGGTAGTCTGAGTACTGACATGTATTTTAGAGCATAGTTAGACTAAAATAATTGTGAAACAGAAGTGCTTTAAAAATACACGGTATATGCTTAGACTAATTATATGCTTCAGTTTGTGAAGATCCCGGACATGGTATATAGTCTCGAACAAACAACCAAGACAAAGGGAATCAAGAGAAAATTATTACAGAAAATGCCCAGTGGCAATGAAATTAGCATTTAAAATGTCTATAATGTAATATTTTATTTTTTTTTTTTCATTTATACTCGCTTTTCTGCCAGGCAATGAAACTCAGATCAGTGGAGAACAGACAGGATTTGAGTGAGAAACAGTTGAGATGTATGGCTGTATATTATACTGCTGGGAACATTTCTGTGATTCAGAGAGGCCTTGAATAATAAGAACTGACCTTTTTCTGTTAAATGAAAATAAGGAAGAAAAAGGTCTTTCAATGTGTGTTTGTTTCAGTGAGTTGCAAGTGGTGCTCGTGCTCTGCTGTCCCTGAGTAGAAGCACTGATTTGAGTTTCTCACACGTGGTTTTGTTCTGGATTTAAGTACAGTCTGTTCAGAAGTGACATGTGTTATACTAAATTCTTGTTGCCTGTCTCAGGGCCCTGACACACCAGACTCTCCTGTGATAAGAATATCCTCTCTGGGACTTCTGCTTTGCCACATTACCCCACAAAGACCTTAAGGACAAGCTGTTAGCTTTTGTGTGTGGTACAGTAGCATGCCATGCAAGCTATTCGACGAGAGTCACTGTACTGAGTCACGTCATATTCCTGTAAGGCTGTCATGCTTCTCACAGGGTTAATTCATTAGTTAAAGGTTGTGGAATCCTACATGTCCCTGTGCTGATTTAGAACGCAGCTTCAATTATTAGTGAAGCACTACAGGGATTTTTTTTGTTTGGGAGTCCTCTGTGAAAACAAGTTAAAGTGACACTCATTCTCTTGGCTTCTGCTTCCATGTCAGTTGCTTATGTGGTCAGAATTCTTTTTTGTGAGTTGCTGTTAAAAGCTTTTTAGAAGGCTCTCAACTTCCTTTTATGTGGCGTATTCTGTCTGGTTCACAGCTGGGTGATTCAATTTTCAAACAATTTGTGCAAAGATATCTCTAAAGTTGATTACTAAGTAAAGTAGTCTAGAAGGCATGCATCATGATACACTTGCATTCAAAACACATTCAGTTCAGCAAATCCAAGAGAAGAACCACTCCAGGTAATCTTGCAGGTAATCTAGAGCCCATTGACCTAGGGCAGTCCCCTAATATCTCTGGTCTGTGACATGGATGGCTGGGGACCCAAGAAAGAGACCAGAATCCTTGTGGGAGGACAGATTCTGGTTATGTTCTCTATGAGGAACCAGAAACTGTGTGCTTTGTTATATATCCAGGGCATGCCTCAACCTCTTGAGATGATGATAATGACACTTGCCAAACTGTTCAGACTGTAGCTTGGAGGTGACAAGCATAAATTACACGTGGATGTTTTCAGCTGTGATCTTAGAGTCACAGAATGACAGTGTCTGATATATTATATGCAGAATGTTCTCTCTAGAGACTGGAAGAGAGGATCTGCCCATTATTCATATGGAGAGTCCAGCCCATTGGTATGGCTTAGAATAAGGTTCTCAACCTTTCTTTTTAACCATTAGGCCTTTCAACCTTCTAGCTGTGTTTTCTATTGAGGGTCCAATAATCTTGATTAATGTCTTTCCATAACGTGCAGCTTCAGGCTAAATTCATTCTTACAGTGTATATCACAAAGGAAAATAGCACAGAAGATTTGTCAGTCTAATTAGACTTTCACTGTCAAACAAATAAAATTGTCTCACCCTTGGTCTTACCTAGGTACTTTCTTTTACCCTCATAGATAATAATTTGGTGGGGAAAGAAATTGGCCTTTAATTTGGTTTTTGCTTCTTATAAGTCACTAGTGACATTTTCATCCCAAGACTGCAAAGCTCTAATGAAAAAAGAGCTTTTGATGAGTCTCTGCTTTAAAGACTGACTTCATTGGCCCATTGGTACAGCTGAGAATTACACAGTATGGCCCTCATCTCTCCTTTTCTGCTTCTTCCTCCACTATTTTTTCTTAAAGACACCAAAGCCTCCAGATTTTACTATACTTCAGAGTGGAATCCTTTCTCCTGTACTACAGTCCTGCATTGCTGCAGTGACGTTCAGAAAATGTAATTTACTTATTAACAGTCACATCTCTTCTATGATGATTAAATGGTAACGTGCTTTGAGCAGAGAAAGAAATCAAAGTTTAGAAGTAAGGATCCAAATGTGGGATTGAAAATTTTCATGCAGACTATTATTCATGTAGGTTACAGAGTTACTAATTCAATAGTATCAAATGACCTCTAAATAGTTCACAAATACGTAGTATAGATTTGGTGTAGTAGCTATCTAGCTGAAATACATATATGATATGATAATGTTCTGTATGGGACAGGTACAAAAATATTCTCCAAGTAAGTGTTAGATGTGCAACTGGTGTAGTGTGTTAAAATTACATTTATTGATGTAGTGTTCAGGATACTCAGATTACCTATAAAGCTCATATAATCTAAACTATAACCCTGTATTTTCATTATTTCATCCACAGTTGTGCTGCACTTCTGAAGGTGCCATAGTGAACCGGTTTTCTGGAAGTGCCATAGTGAGCCACAGGTTCGGTACCCATCCAAAAGGAGAATGGGATTTTACTGTAATATTATTTTTCCAGCCTACGCTCCCAAGTGCTGACAAGTACTTATGATGAAAATAAACTAAGCCTTGTATTTCTGCTAAGCACAATTACAGTAATAAAGAATATTGTGTTTGTAAAACAGCTCATGCATATGCTGGTATATGCTGGGTGTATGCTGCCATTTGTTGATGTTATCACCAGTGGTATTTGAACATTTAACTTAGTAACTGTTGTTGGCTCCAAATGGAGAGTCTCTCTCCTGACTCCAGGGGAGGAATTTGATTGAATGTGTGGCAAACTTGAGAGCCACAAGTTGGCACATGGTATGATTTCTCAAAATAGAGCTTAGACTCATTATTTGGATAACCTGTTTTTATATAGTAGCATTGGCAAGTGGTCACTTCAGCCACTCCTCTGTGTGTTCTACTGGGATCCATGTTATCTTTTTGTTTCTTCAGTCTAATAGTTTACAGAAGGCCCAAGTTCCCTGATTCATTTATACAAGGGTTAAGATTATATTTGCTTTAACTTGCAGATCTGAGTAATCATTTGGGTCTTTCAGGAAAATCTGGTGTTTTTGTCACATGCACCCAGTTCTGCTCTACTGTAAATTTTTGAAATGAATATTTGGCCCAACTCAAGAAGGGTGAGGGGTGGTGGAAAAGGGGACTGGTCTATGACTTTTCTAGAATTTCATAATCTTTTTAGATTTTTTTTCCTCTGATTATTTTTTTTTATCTTGATCAAGAACTTACTGAAACTTTTACTTTTAAGTCACCAAAAAGCAGACCATTTTCTTTAATAAAAGGACAAGAAGCTGTAATAACAGCTATAGTAAACTGATACCTGCTTTCTTCAGGCAGACAGGCATACATTTCTCAGAAAACAACATTAATAGCATCAGTATGTACTTTTTTTTTTTTCAGAGCACAATATCCCTTTGTACATTTAGACATGTCATTTGCCCTGATGAAAAGGATTATTGAAAGTCACATGGAAGATTATTTTCAAAATCTGATTAATATAGTACTCAGGAACTAAGTTGACTGTGCATTTGATCCCAAGCCAAATGAAAGAACAGGACAAGTGTGTTGTTCTAGGATGGTTGTGTAGTGACAATACATGATGAAGAGATCCAATACTGCAAAAGAACTACTTAGAAATAAATGAAGTAGAATCAATGGTTATAGCTCAAATATAGCTGGAGGATTGGCTCATGTAATGTTATAGCGTATCTCTTCCACTTGCTATTTATATACTTCAGGGAAATGCCTAGAAGCTGTAGACATAGCCAGAATACTTACAGAGCATATAGTTCCATTTTATTTGTTTGTTTGGGTTTTTCCATAAGACTGGCTGAGAGGTGAGAATGTACCTCTTACCTTTCCTAGCTCGTTGATTTGAATGAATGTGCAGAAATTGGAAACGCATCCATGCTGTTGTGACAGACCTGCTTTCTGAAACCATCTAATTAATGCCTTGGATTTTCTGTAGAGTGATGGTGTTGTTAACTAGCAGAAACAGGAGGATTTCTTCTAGTTTCTTTTTCATCTGTGGGATGAGTTGTCACTGATTTGCAATATATGTCTGTCACAGTACAGCTCGTAAAAGCAGTGATTAGCAAGACAGGCTATACAACCACCATTTCTTTATCTCCTCCCTTTGATGGCATATGAGTAGGTGGGATGTTGTTCATTTTGATTGCAAAATTACTTCTGTTATATTCTGAAAGGTAAGAATGTGTTTCCACAAAATTTCAATGGAAAAATAAAGTGAAGGGGATGAGAAACTGGATTTCAGTTCTTCTGGTATTGCACTGGATGTAAATGCTTCCTTTTTTTCTTACAGTGTGTTTTTGTAGAAAATGTGGTCTGTTGTCTTTTTACCCTTAAAATGACTCATGAAGGAATCCTCTACCCTGATAATTGTTTTTAGAGTTTTCCACTGGTGCTATGTTGCCCATTTTGTCTTAAGTTAGGTATGCTAAGGAAATTGATTTGTGGATAAGGAGATTTCTAGGGAATGCCAGTAGTTTATTAGAAGAGATGAACCAGAGATTAGGAAATGTTGAAAATGCTCTAATGGCTGTATGGTCCAAAGGTGGTAGAGAAAGGGTGAATACTGAGGGGCAGGCAAGGAACTAAGATCCAAAGGATGAGATGCATCTGTCTCATAGAGATATGGGAAAGAAACAGCAAAATTTAAAGATGGAGAGTGACATGGCTAGAGCTGATAGGCTGGTTATTCTAGCAACTATATTTTGGAGAGACAAAGGTTTTGGGAAAAGACAGACTCGTACCATGTGGCTTAGTAACTGCTCTTCTACTTTATAATCTTTGCTTTGTTCAACGCTCCATCTTTCCCAAGGATAAAGTCTTTTATTTTTGCCAAGTTGGCAGGGACTCAGTTCAGTAGCACTGCTGGCAGTGACATCTGAGGACCCATGGCTTCTTCCATGGCAGCTCAAGGTCAGGCAGAGCTCACTCACTTGTACCAAGATCATCTGAAAAGCACCTCTTCCTCTCACATGCAACAGTTCTTTACCAGTAACTGTTTCAAAGCAGGAAAACTCAGTGTTAGTGTGAAAAGAGTCAGGTCAAGTAAGGACAAAAAACAACTTTATATTGTGTTCTTCTAACATCCAAGCAATAGCTTTGGTGTCTAACCATACACGGAGATTTGCAGAAATAGCTTGAATTTAACTTGGTCATAATATCTTTTTCTTTTTTTTTTTTCCCCCTGAAAGATGACCTCCAATGAAAGTATAAGGACATGAATGATTTTAATCTGTGGTAACAATGGATAACCAGTCCTGACTGACTCCAGCAGCATAAATACACAAAATGACAGATTATCCTGCGGCCTCCCTCCCTCCTGCCTGAGCACACACATACACACTCAGTAGCACACAGCGAAATTCAAATTGGTCTTTATCTTTTATCTGTTGTCGCAGTGATTAATGCTGCTCTTGCTAGGAGACTAATCAAATGAGGGGAAATATGGAGAAAGAAATATGTATTTCTTAGACTATTGTTATCAGTGTTATTATTATTCCTTTAATATATTAGCCTCCTGCTAGAAGAACTTAATGCAGGAAGTGAGAAGTAAGAGCAAATTTGACCGTGAGAAGATGAATGGGGCAGGCCACAGCAAGTGGAACACCAGCATCTTTCAGAGGGAGGTGAGCTACTAAGCTGCTTTGGGGTTGCAGCATTTTAGCTAGAAAGGCTGCAGCAGGCTGGGTACAGGTCCCGGGCCAGGAGCTCCTGTTTTCTAAGCCTGATTCAATTCACTCAGCATCTGTCAGCAAACCTACTCTCTAAATGGTACTTTACTTTTCCTGTGTAGTAAAACAAAGGCCCTTGCTCCATCCCACAACCAAGTTCCTAGGCACTAGGCTGATTGTATGGGTAAGACCTTGTAAATTTCATCAGGTGTTGATGAAACACCTTTCCCTCTTCCCTGGTCCTTGGCCTGGGTCTTTCATAGTGGTACTAAGACCCTGTAGTTCCCTTTTAATTCTAAAGGCATGTACAGCATAGAGCAGAAAATTTACTCTTTGCTGTGGTGAAAACAGAAATTAACTTTTTGAATGCATATAACTTAGATTTAAATAGAACACCTGTCTTATGAGTGGGTAGGATTGGATTCCAGTTGACTTGTTTCCTCAGGATCTTCTCAAAGATATGGTAATTAAGAGGTCATACCTTATATGGTTTTCCCTTTGAGCAGAGGAATACAGGAAGGAATAGCTGTAATAAAGTAGACTTGCTTGGGATTAAGAAGAGATGACTGAGACGAGATCTGTGTGTTTATATTAACACTTAATTTAACAGATGGGTCTCCAGTGTCCAGGTTTCTTTCATTGTTATGAACATAGCCTCATTAGAGATACTCATAGAAAAACAAGCAAAAAATGATTCTGTGCTCCCAATACGTGCCACTCTTCCCCTCACATTTGTCACATACGTATTTCCCAGTTTACATATACTGCTGAAGTTGTTCTATCACTGCCCAATGCATCGCCATTTACTGTGTCACACTTCAGACTTGCATAGTTAACTCTTGCTCTTAATTTTGTGAGCAATAGCTGTTCAGGTGACTACTGCTGTCACCTGCTTGTTTTGAGATTCAGTAATTACTGAGAATGAAATTTAGAAATATAGTTATGCTAGGCAGATCAGAATATACAGCCTGGTCCCCTGGAGTTCCTGGAGGGTTAGAGGAGGATCTGTGCAGCAGAGCTTATGGGCTTCCTCCAGAGCTAGGAGGGCAGGCAGCTGGTCTCACTGTGTAACAGAGCTGCGTGTGGATGCTGGGCATCAGCAGGATTTCCAGCTGCTAGACATAAATAAGATTGCCAAGGTAGGAAGGAAAGATAGATGGAAGGAAGGAGAGTTGTGTGTCATGTATATGCCTCAGAAAGAACCACTGCACTGAGAGTCCCTCCTGTAGAGGACTTCTTCCACCCCCACATCTGACTCATTGTGAGGTGTTGTTGTTTTCCTGAAGATGAATAATTCTTTGGTGCTCAGATGGCTGATTACATGTTGTCCTTTTTATGGACTCAGGCACAGCAGAGGAATTTCTGCTTGCTTGGCTGTAGCATTTGTTGCCCTGGCAAGAAGCAAGACCCACTTACAGTCTGCTGTGAGAAGGATTGGTGTCTCTCTGGATGCCTCTCAGCTAATATCCTATGCTTGCAAGTTATTTTGTCCTTTCTTAACTGAAGCCATGGGAATGGCATTAGCTTCTGCTCCATGTGATTCCTGGAGGGAAAGGAGGGAGGAAGTTGACATGAACTGGAAAGGAGTGTCAGAGCCTGGCTGTGGATTGTTAAGGACCAAGATCTGCAATGCTCACTCTGACTTTAGGAAATGCTGTATCAACTGGAGTGAGTTGTAGCCCTGCAGTCTGCACCTTGCTCTTTAATGGTGGTTTGTTACATCATTCAGGGAAGGTCCCTTGTTCAGTTGCTGAGTCTGAATCGTCCTCTCACTTCCACAAGGCCAGATTTCCTTTGGTGTGGCTTCGGAAGCTCTTCTGTTGAAACTATGCTGCAGTACTGCTGCAAGTAATTGTGTTCTGCTTACTATTGTAGTGGTGGACTCTAGGCATCAAAGTCAGCCAGAAAAACAGAAACTTAAATGGCATCAGGGCTTTTGCTGTGAGGGAACAAATAAGGTGAAATGAGGGCAATGTCATCACCTTTCCCCAAGAGAGCTGCAGACTGAACAGGGCAGAGGATGTAAATGACAGTTTACAACACCAAGGATCCTTTGAGAGGTGGAGAGAGGGAATGGCACAGGCTGGTTGTTCCTCAGCTTCTGTCAGATTTGGTCACTTGGAATTTATTGACTTTCTCTTTTATTCTGACTTGATTTAATGACAGCTGTAGCTGAATGTCAGGAAGATTTGGGGATTTCATTTTTTGAAACTTTTTTTCCCGTTGTTAGCTGTTCTTGCCTTGCTTTTTTGTCTTTCTATGGCTGAGAGGCCACTTGTGTGGTGGCAATGAAAGGCGACACTGGTTAGGCAGTATCGTACCCCATTTCTTCCAACAGGACATTACAGACAAAACGAGGAATGATTACTATTGTCCATGGGTACAACTAAACTCCATCTGGCAAGTTGCATTTGCAGTATCTGTCATGTATTTTGCCTTGGCATCTGAAAGCTTTGCAGCTCAAGAGCCCATCCACCTGCAATGGTCCATAAAGTCAGACTAAGGATATGGAGAGAAATAATGAATATTAATTCAAAACACCTATGTACTTTACCCAGAATTCAAAAATCCACTTGTTAATTAAATCTCTTTGAGCCAGAAATTATCTTCGTTCATCAGTTTATTTTATTTATGTGACTGATGCCTTTTATTGTAGAACTTATATGGAGTTTAGACTAGGACTAAGAAATAACTTCATCATGTTTCAAGGCAGGGCATTATTCAGCAGTCTTGTACAAATTCATCCATAGAAGGCAAGGACTTTAGAAAAAAATCACTCCAGACCCCTGTCATTTCTGTTCCCTTTCGATGTCCAGGAAGATCCTCTAAAAAAAAAAAAATAAAAAAGGTACTTTCTGGAAAAGAGGAGAGCTGGGTTTTATTTTGCAGCAGACTGAATTAATAACTTGTTTCGAGTTTTTTCTTATCATTCCTGCATTAATTTTTCAGTTTTACTTGCATGAAAGTGTGGGGTCTGGGAAATAAAATTTTCTGACTTGTTTGAATTGTGTAGATAAAAACTATGATAAAAAACATATGAATTATGGCTTCAAAATTGTCAAAGATGTCAGTGAACAGAAATGGCCATACTTTCTGGTACCAGGATCAAATTTACTTTATTGTAAACCTTAAACCTTCATGTAAGAAAATCTGGTGGCCAGTTCTAAAACCTATAGGATAATGTGTTTATGAGCAGTGCTTTTCCTTCTAAAAATGCAAAGCAATATTTTAGCAGAAAATTCATATCGCAGAAGAAAAGTGTGATCATAAGCACTTGTTATTGGAAGTTGTACATATATCCTGGAAGAAATATGGAGTTGTTAGGTGTGGGCTGTCCTATAGCTCTGGTATGGTGTCTGCAGTGGGACTGCATTTTTCCTGGTTGCTGCTTGTAATGATCTGTGTTTAACCAGATCATGTTGCTCCAAGTGCCATTTCAGCTCTATTTTAATGTATCTGGCATGATTTTCCTTTGCACAGAGCAGTGAAATTTGCGCTATAGCCCACATGGCAGCATCAGGAAGCTACTGTTAACTTGACTGTCCTTGTCTGGCATCAGACTATATGCAGAAGTTCATCTGTTCCAGGTACTAGACACAGAATGTGCTTTCCTACTTGTGTGTAATTCAGGAAAACTCGTAATTCTGTTGATGCCTTTGACATAGTGCCAGGTAGAGGGATTTGTCTTAAGCCATCCCTTCAGCCAAATCTTACTGGATAGGGCTGTGATTCTTTTCTCTGTAGCAAGGGAAACGGGTGAGTTTCAAATCTACTTGCTCAAAGGCTTCAGTGTCTGGGATAGACCTTGCCGGCACCTGCTGGAGCACTGTGTGTGCATGCTAGCAGTAATGAAAACAGCTGTTAACAAAATTTCTTTATGAAACACCTTACAAATTGTATCTAAGGATTGTTTGTTTTCATCACAGATACACAGTTAATTGTAGGTTAGCACCTAATTATTGTTTAATAGTGCATAGCTAAACCAGGAGTAGTTTGGAGTGGCAAAGAAGGATGCTTTCAACACAGCCATGAAACAAGAACCAAAACCAAACCAAAGCAGGATATAATTAATCAAGTTGTCATTACATCAGGACGCCTCAAAAACAGATATTTAAGAAAAGGTTTTTGAATATTCAAATTATCTCAATAAGATCATTACTTCAACAGTGGCTCTGTCTGACATGCAAAATTATGTGCACTGATTAGTGAGAATCCTCTCCATCTGCATTTCATGGCCATACTTTGTATATCCTGTGAACATGTGCAAGCTATTCTCATCCACAAAGACAATAGGTGATTTTTTTTTTCTTAATGTTTTTCTGTCAAGGAAAGACAGGTAGGTCTGAACAACTGTGAAGCACTGTTCAAACTAAGTCTAAATTAACTCAGTTTAGTCAGTGTTAAACATTCTCCATAGTAACTTGTCACATTGCTTATTGAAAAGCAGAGAATATTATCTATTATCTCAGATAATTGGTTCTCACATGACCTCATTTTAACATGATTGATAAAAGGTTATACTGTATCTGTCTTTAGAAGTAGCTGAGGTTCAAACAGGCACAAGTTAACAGGCAACGCAAGTGGCCAGCTTCAGTGGCAGAATGAAAGAGATGGAAAAGATTCAATGTTTGAGACTCAAATACTTTCCTTATTGAAGTTTGCCATTTAGTAGGTCATCATTGACATGTCTCTGATCACTTCTTCAGGCTGCCTCCTGGCAGAGCTGGAAGATCAGGACAGACACTTGTGCTTGAGCTGCTCCAGGTCACAGCCTGTACTGAAGTGACAACCCCTTTAGATGAGCAGGTTACACTCCATGAAATGGAGCTGGGAAGGAATGGACACACGGGTCTTCTCATTGCCCTTGCTGCAGGGACTGTAACCTTTGGTGGGAATGCTAACATCTTCAACCGCCGCCGCAACAGTAAAACATGATGTCAGTCAGAAGTTTTTGTTATGAACGAGGCTATTTCTTAATATGGCAAGGCTTTTCAATGTCCTTGCAATGCTTTATTGAAGTTTCTCTGCATGGCGTTACATTCTGCAGTGCCAAATGAAGATACAGATTCAAACCTTTCAAAGGGATGCAGTACTTGCTTCAGTTGAATATCCTTTTTCCCTAGGTGTATTCACCTAATAACTTATTTCTGGGACTGCTATTTCTTCTGTGACAGTTTTGTCACTTTGAAGTTCTTCTTGAACCAGTGAGAGATTTTTATTAGTTTTCAAGGGTTTTCGTTAAACTTATCTTTGGCTTTGACCTGTTACACTGATATCTCACCCCCTATGTTGGCATCCCGTGAGAATGGTTTATTCATTACTCCTTCTGTACCAGATTAAAATCTTATGGCTTCTGAGGAATTCCTTGCTCTTTAAAAAAGAAAAGTCAAGTGAAACTAGTTACATCCTTGCCCAGGAATGCAACGTGTCTTATTAAACTGCACCTTGAGTGGTAAACCTGCATGGTCCTCTCACTGAGGCTGAAATGCTTGCTGTGCCATTCAAGGCTTCTGTAGAAAAGATGAGCTCATACATGCTTTCCAGGCTGTACTGTGTTGTCTATTTCTGCAGACCTGGAAAACAAATCAAAGAAAAATCATTCATGTCAAACTCCAGATTTTTTTCTTCTAAATTAAAAAACGTTTTCTGAGATGTAGAACACTTCTGAATGACCTCTGCTGTGCTTTCTGAAGCTGCTCTGCTGTGGAGCGTTTATGTGCTCTCAGTGGCAGCTGTCTCCCCCCAACAAAGAATTCACAGTAAAGTTGTTAGACTGCCAGGGCTCTGACTTAACCTTTTCTGTCTCGGCTTGCATGTTCTGTTTTTGTTGTTTGCTTTTTTTCCTTCACTCTCTTGCCATTACATCAAACTACACTGTCTTTCTCTTTCCTGACACAGTTAACTTTCCACAATTCCTTGCTGCTTCTTCAGTGCTTCCACTTTTTGTTTATTTTAATGTCAGCTGAATACAAACCTAATCCATGCTATATACTCAGGCAGATGGAATTGCTTTCCTGAGTCTCATGAATTTTAGGGCTCTGTAACATCCTCGCCTCCTTTGAACAGGATGCACCTTTCCATTTACAACTGCTTTGGAAAGTGAAAAGAGGATGAAACTCTTTCCTGGGAAACTGGGAGGCACCTGCCCTGTGGGAGGCACCTGCCTTGCAGGGCTTAGTTTTATTTTGATCAACAGGCTTGACAGTCAGTACCTGAGATCATGAAACAGCTTGGAGGTTTTTGAGGACACTGTTACCTGCCCAGTGCATCTGCTCATGGATTTTGCATGTTGTGCTATGTTTCTCTTGGATTCTGCCCCTAGATGATGATTCTCAGAGCGTGAGGAGTGACTGCCTTAAACTCCTATTTTGGTTAAGATTGTGCAAGAACTGTTTATGAAAACACTTAATCCTCCCAGGATGTTTATTACTCAATTAGCCATGGTAATACAGCAGTACATTTCACAAAATAAAAAATACTGGCATTTATTTGTTTAGAATCTGTTGGGTTTTTTATTTGCCCAGCCTTGGTTTTGTGTTACAGAACTACACAAATAGGATCCTCTGCTCAATCATACCTGCTGTTTGCTTTTTTCTGTAATCCAGTTTTTCTTCCTTTTTCCAAAGTAACCCATCTTATTCATGACAACTGGCAGCCTAAAATTCAGTGTATATGGGAAAAGCATGTTAAGTCAGCCTTCATTAGACTCTGTACTTCTTTCTAGAATGCTCTCACTCACCTGTTAACAGCTGACTTCAAAGCTGAGTCACATGTAACTTTTCGTCAGTGTAGTCACAGTGGTGACTATAAAGAAGTGAAAACCCCTACCTAGCTATACCTAGCTACAAATTGAAATAACCTCTCTTCCTTCAGACCAGAATTAAACAAAACATAAATTGTCCAATAGCTGCACAAGAGAAATAATGAGAATGCATGAGGAAGCAAGCTTCTAATCTAGTTGTTAATTACTTTATACTAGCCTGCTACATTTTCTTTTTATGCTTAATGCTTTGAGAGGCAATGACAAACTTGAGGTCCAGCTTGTAACTGTCCTCTGCCACCCCATAATGATCTAAGAATTCCTTTGTATGGGCTACCCAGTGCAGCTCAAAAGCTGTTTCTCTTCTCTCAGTAAAAGAGGACTTCATTTCACTCTTGAAATAAAGTCAGTCCATCATTTTTTTGATTGCTGCAGAAATGTTGCATTATGATAATCTGTGATTATTAGAATTGTTATTCCCTTTGCTGCCTGCCACTTGTTAGTGAGGACTCCCTTTCTGTTGAGGGAAGTGGCTCTTTCTGTAGGTAAGCTATGGTCTGACACTTGCAGCTTGGGTGGGAAACCCCAAATTTGCTCCGGATTGCTGATACTGGGAAGGCATTTTTGGTCTTTTTTAGTTTAGGTTTGGTTTGGTTTTTTACTCAAAAGGACAGGAACTCTACTGGGGGATAGTTCTAGTTGAACTGACACAAAAAGATGCTGAAATTTCCTTAAACTCTCAAAACTTCCTTTCCTTATCAGAAGTCTTCTCAGTGTGTTCACAGTGAAATTTTTTTCAGTGAAGAAATTTGTATTTGACACTGTTCTGATTCCATTCTTACTAGTAAATAAATAACTTGTGCAGTTTCCTTCCCTAGCACAGGCCAGTACATAGGACACCAAAATCAACTCTCTGAGCCTGAACTGTATGATTATAGGAGTCCTTTGTAAGAAAACCTTACCTGAATCACTGAGTCAGGTCCCTCAGATATTAGAAACACCACTTTCTCTGTTCTCTTCAATAATGTTTTGTTTCCAGACTTTGCATGACATTTCAGCATATTATTGCCCAAGGCACTTTAACCCCTGTGCCTAGTTTTCTTCCTTACGCAATGTGGCATTAGTATTTGCTTTTTCTTTTTCTTCTTTTGAAAAGTGTTTTCAGATGTATGGCTGAAAAGTACTAATTAATGGCTTGTATTAGTACTGCTGACAGATCTTTGCTGCCAGAGCCTAAAGGAACCTTCTCTCAGCTGACACATCTTCATGGAGAACAATGCAGAACACTGGCAATAACAACAAATTCCTTTATTCAAAATTATTTTTATTTATTTATTTAATGCACCAGAAACCCAGCAGGCAGAGTCAGAAATAATGAGCTGATTTTCTGACCCTGTAGAAATTAATATTGCCCTTGACAGGACTATTCTAACTTGCAAATTGGAAGTACACTTGTCCTGGCTCACAAGCATGGTCTTGTGGTAAAATGGGTGCTGTCTGCCCTCAGCCTGGAGCTGCAGAGATAAATGAAAAGTCACGTACAGCTCAGCACTTGTCTCTGCAGGGATTGAAGGTAACCATGGCAGATGATGAGCTGCACACACCATGTTGCTATTCTGAGTTGTGCAAAAATAACTTCCATTTTCTTTTCTGAGTGCTGTCTTCTTGTTCTGCCCAGCACTGTTCTCCCAGAGCCTCGCACAAGCCAGCACAAACAGTGTTAGTGTTTCTGGGACAAGCTGCTGCTTCTGACTACAGGGAAGCAGGGGACACCATAGAACTTTGAGAGCAACTGGGTGCATATCCAACAAATGGATATTGCCTGGCACAATTATTCTGGTGTAGGGAACTCATATGGTTCTTCCCAGTGTCTGGAGTCACCTAAGAGCATTGGTCAGAAATTCCAGACTGGAGATTTTTTCTTCTCACTTGAAAGCCATTTGTGTACCTCCATCCTGCAGTGTCAGATGAAAGTAAAAGAATGAGTCACTTCTTTGGGTCATCACGTTTTTGTACTTTTAATGAAAATGAGTGTTTGAAAAATAAGGAAGGGTGGCCTGAGCTCTAGGTCAGAGATAAGAAGAATAGGTAGAGATTCTGAGCACTTATGCTGTCAAACAAAACATGATATCAGGCTCCTTAGGCACATTTTTATACACAGGCAGGCTATCTTGTGGACTTTACACTTACTCTTTTTAATAAATTACTAGAACTATATTGCAAACAAATATATCACATAATTATAACAGTAGTACTATATTAAGCCTGTGTCCAGCTGATCCTTTGTCTTTTTGTTCCTAGTACACACTTGTATAAATAAGTTGTTTCTTTGCAGATACCAGTACTATGCCAGCATGAGATCACATGGTATCTGATGGTTACCAACAGCTACCAAATGCTGTTAGTAACTGTTTGAACTGTCAAAACTGAAAGCAAATGTTGGACTGGTACTTGTGTGGGTGTTGAAAAATGAAGTGAAGTGTATTACTAAATAATATCAGCTTGAATTAAAATATCTCATTTGAACTTTTAATAGGAAGGGAGAGAATTTTCAATCAATGTAATTTCTTAACTTCAGTGTCTTATTATTGTATGCCAATGACTTTCTGTCACTTTATAGTGAGTTCTAGTTACCTCTTATCAGCCTTTTTCTACTCTTATGTCTGGTATCTGCACCATACAGGAAAAGGATTATTGCTATTCTTAAATTAATTCTTGCAGTACTTTTTAATGCATGGATAATTTTTTGTATCTTAGCTTCTGTAAAGGCTTCCCTCAATAGAGCCTTCGTTTTATTTAGAGGCTGAAGGAAAATTCTCCTTTAACATTGCAGACCTGAAACTTCCAACTAGTTTTGTCATCTGACAGCACTGCTCTCAAGACAGTTTTACCTCTTGCTTTCCTAATTTTTGCTGTATATATAAGAAACCCTGAGGCTGGAATGTTGTCTTTCCCCTCTCTGTCAAGATGTGTGTCTCAGATGCTGTCCCCAGCTGGAAGGACCTTAAAGGTGATTCAGACTTTGAGCGTCACAGCAACTTCTAATACTTCCTTGGCTATTATTAGATGACAAACTTCTTCATTGCTGGCATGTGTAAGCATCAGTGATACTGTGCTCACTGAGATGGAAGGAGTATTTTAAAAGAAAAGATGATTCATTTTGCTAGTGTATAGGTTTTCCTTAACCCCTTGAAGGCTTCACCTGTTTTTGTAAACCATCTGTAAGTCAGGTGAATAAGAAAGATACCTTATTTACTGCCTCTGAATTTCCAGAACACACACAGTGTGAATTACTAGTGGTTAAGAGTCAATATAATTTTTAAGATTTCTGTGGCTTATGTGAAATGAGTGGGTAGATATTATATTAATTATATTTATTATATTATGCCATATTTTATAGCTGATTTAGTGCACTTGCCTTTGCACTTCATCTGGTGAAGCCTTTGGCAAAACCTACCACCAGTTCAGGTTTCAGCAATGGTGAAGCAAATTGGTGAGAACTAGCAGTAGTACTGACCTATAGCTTAGTAGAACTGATCCCCCATTTGTCAAATGTGGTACTGTATCCCTTAGCTGAACAGAAGCATTGATATCATCTGTTTCTTTCCTCTGTTCATGTAAGACATGGCTTCAGCTCACATCTCTATTTCAGACTCACTTTTTCACATGCTGAACTTGCAACCTTTCCTGTAACAAGCATTTTGGAGTTCTGAAGACAGAACAGCAGGATACTGGAAACATATCCTGGCACCATCTTGTCTTCATCTAGTATTTCCCTTGGGAAGAGACTCAGTAACCCAGGTTCAGAGGCCAAAGGCTGGCTGGCAGCCTTCATAGTTCTCACAGGGCTTAGGCACAAGTGTTGCTAGGAATTTCATGGTTGCATTCTTATAGAAAATTCAGGTAGACCACATGCCAATGCAGCTAATAAAAGATGGGCTGAACATGAAAGCTGATCCCTCATAACATCTGCTATGTCAGCCAGGATGCCATCTTCCATTACACCTGACATCTGAGCCACTGCTATGGCAGATTTAATAATCTTACTGGAATTCACTGGAAAATTCCAGTATCCTAAACTTTCCTTGTTAATTAGATGAGTCATTATTTTCAAGAAGAGTTACAAGCTGGGAAATTCATGTGGAAGTGCATCTGGGAAGCTGCTGTTAGTTAGTTGTTGGGGTGTTCTTTATACTGTTGCTGCTGTGAATATCCCAGAGCTCATCTGAAGTACCCAGGCAAAGAAGTCAGTCCCCAGAGAACACTCTTTCTGCATTGGTAGGCATGTTCCTCCATGAAGTGGGTCTGCACAACCCCTTGCTGCCATCTCCTGCCTATGGAGGATGTTAGTCACCAAACCAATCCAAGGGCAAAGATGATCCAGTAGCAATCAGGAGAAGGTTGGAAAAACTTATTTGGTGGTGCTGTGCCACTGCCTATTGCCTGGCATTTTCAGCCAATAGATAATGACTGCACAGAGCTGGCGGTGCTGCACTAGGACTTCAAGAGATGGTTGCATTAGCCTAGAGATGACATAAATATATGGAAGCACTGCCACAGCAACTTGTTTGTTTTGGGTCAAGGCACTGCAAATGCCCCTAGGTAATCAGATCCAATAAAAACACTGGCTGCCTTGACCTTTGAAGCTAATAAATTGTGTTGCAATCGGTTACACTCTTTTTCTTTCACACTCTTTCTTTCATCTCCTTCTTTCTCCCTTTAATTTATGCACTCCAATGGTAATCCAAATTCTCTTCATTTACAACTGAGGATAGAAAAGTTTTCCATAGGAATTACAATTTTCTTTTCTAAACAGATGGACATATTATTAAAGAGAGATTTTTATACAGTCTTCTATTTAACAGCTAAGGAATTGAATTATCAGTGAAAAGTACTACATTTTGGAGACTGATCTTGTATTTTTAGCCAAATAATGTGAACATCATAGACAGTTTTAGGGTAATCTATTTGGTTTACTTTATTAATGAGTATCAAGACTGATTCAGCCCATAAAAACTCTGCCAAATTGCACAGATCTATTAATTTTTTGCTTGTAGTACACTGGTTTTGCTTTACAAAAATGCTTTCTTGTAGCTTCAGAGTATATGACACTAACAATCCTACTTCTGTACACTAATGTTTTATATTACTAATGGCATAACTTCTGTCATTTTCTGGAAGATCTCAGTATTGTAGATACTAAGGGATAGAGCCTATAACCTGAGAAGCTTCCTAACATGTTTTCTTTTTAAAATAATATTTGCAGTGCCAGAAGTTGAAGAAAGTGTACTGTCAACTCTGCAACTCATACAGGTTGTTCACGTACTTCTCCTATGCAGCTATAAGTGTGTGGTCATAGACAAGAGAAGGGAGGTAACAATTTTCTATCAAATGGCTATCCTACTGTTTTTTGTAACATTGCCAGTCACAAACCTATGGAATATGGCTTCTGCTGCAGTACGGAATGATTAATCACTGGCTAGGAAGCAAAAGCTGCTTACTTCCCTATTCCTTGTAGAAAGAGCAGAGCTCTGACATGTAGGTTGATGCTGGCACAACAGGCACTCCCAAACTCTCTGACACTCGGGAATGCTCAGTAATGTTCCAGGAGTGGAAAGCAATGTTTAATTTGCGTATGAATTCACATACATATTTTAGCAATAATGTATTCCTCAAGTGTTGCTGATTTGTGCTTTGCTTTTTTATAAGAAACAATCAGATATGAAATCAACACCATTTCTACCAGAATGCTGTAAAGACAAGTTGTGGAGTGCTTCTGTATGTGCAGTGAATCATGACTGTACATAGGGTCTCTGCTGATCCCAGCTTCCCAACCTCTTTGCTCACTCATTCTCACGAATGGTGCAGAACTGAAAGAGGAGAAGTACTTTCATCTCCTACCTCTTCTAATATCTAGTGACCACTTTGTCTCCTTGAAAGTTCTCATTCCTGCTTCTCACTAGCCTACCTCTCACCCAGGATCACTGTTCCTAGACTAGAAGAATCTCCCTCTCTGCCAAAGGAAAATATGTTTTCCGGGTGACTAGGTTAGGAAGTGAGAGAAAACAACTGTACAGTCTATTCACAGATTTCACAGAATATGCTGAGTTAGAAGGGACCTACAAGGATCATGGAGTCCAACTCTTCGACCTGCACAGGACCATCCCCAAGAGTCACACCATGTGCCTGAGAGTATCGTCCAAACACTTCTTGAACTCTGTCAGGCTCGGTGCTGTGACCACTGCCCCTTATTGAACATCATATGGTTGGTGATTGCCCATCTATCTAATTCATCAAGGTCTTTCTTCAGGGCCTCCTTGCCTTCAAGGGATTCAACAGCTCTTCCCAGTTTTGTGTCATCTGCAAACTTGCTTAGTATCCCTTCCAGTCTTGCAATCTAGTCATTATGAAGATGTTGAAGAGCACAGGACCTGAGATGGAGCCCTGTGGAACTTCACTAGAGACAGGTCACCAGTCTGATGTTACCCCATTAACTATTACTTTCTGTGAGCCAATTCTGCTATGCAGTCATTGCCTTTAAAATACTGCTGTAAGGTGCTCAGATACTGCAACAGCACAGTGCAAGAGTTCTCTCATATAGGACAAATTCACTGGCCTGTTTCTGTGTATAAGACAGTGACTATAAACAGTGATAATGTAGGTTCCGGGGGGCACTGCTAGATGTGAGTACAGGGTGCTCATTCTGAATGGGGTTATCTGATCTGCTACAGGAGAAAACAGAATAGGAGATGAGAGAAACTAGTGCTCTCTGCAGGTATGTGAAGGGTTGGGATATTGTAACTGGAGGGACTGACTGATGCTGTGATCTGCTTTGGCAAAGGCTGTGCTACCTATAGATTTTTTTGAAGTGCTTAGTAGAAAAATGGAGAAGGTGACTTAAGAAGGTGACAGGAGTGTCAGTTATCAATTGGAGTCTTCCAAAGAGGCAAACAATTTTCTTGTTCTTTTCTTTATAATGACTTCTACATTGTGCCCTGTCATGGCTTCCATTTTTTGTATTTGACAGCTTAGCCTTTTCCTTTAAATACAGAAATTCAAAAGCAGAGGACTAGTGTTCTCCTACCGTGCATGTCCCCAGTTGCCACTGAGTGTTGAAGTCTGCCTTGGACTGAGGCCAGAATAGATGCCTCCAGGCTGGACAGCTCTGAAGCACATGGAAACTAGATAAGTCATGTATGAAAATCAAAGTGTATCAGTTCTGTAGTCAACAAAGAAAAAAGCAACCAAAATTAGGAATGTAAGCTCTCCAGAAAAAGGAAGGTCAGACTTGGCTTTCTAAATAAGGGACACAGTAATCAAAAGACTTTTAGCCATGTACAATTTCTACTCTTTTTCTTTTTAAAGACACCATCCTTAAGAACTGTTCCGTATTCCTTGGAACATGCAGTAAAACACATAGTTGTATCATGCATATTTTGAAATTGAACCTGCTTGGAATATAGTTTTACAAAGTAAGGAGAAACTGGAATCATATGCTTCTGTCTTCATAGCTAAATGATCTGTTTTACACATACACAAATATATCTATATAGGTATAAAATATCTATTATATGGATCCATATATATGGATATATAAACTCAGTTATATATAGGTTATCATAGCAAAAAAATTGGAAATCAGATCAACCTGAACCTGTTTTCAGATCAGACACTGCCCTGCTTTCTGCTTTTGAATTCAAGACTTGAATTCTTTCTGTCATTAAGTGTGAAGATGTAGGATGGGGCATTCCTAGGACAATGCCCCATTAAGTTAAGGGTCATAAAGTACCTTGAGACTGGATGAAATGCAGCATAGTGTGATGTCAGATAGGTGACATAGGACCTAGGACCATCCAGGAACTTCAGAGGAGAATGTCTTGTAGAATAATCTTGGAATGGAACAGGTTTTTTTCACTGTAGGATGTTATGCCTTCAGTAGGAGCACACTAGGAGTAGTGAGTGTTTTTCTCAAAAAGGCAGGGAAATAGGCTGAAAGGTACATGGTGACCATCTGCTGAGGTCTTTCATGTGTTTGTTGAGAACTATTTCAGCTATTCTGACAGCCTGCCTGAAAGCATCAAAACAACCTGCATCATGCAGGCATCAGCAACAATAGCAGAGAACAATGATCCTAGGCCCTTAAGTTATCTGAAGCTGTGTCCTAGGAAGCAAGCTTTCCTTCAATTTCCTTGATAAAAAAAAAACATTTCAACCAGGGCTTCTACCATGATTCACTTGTGACATGCTTTTGAGGTAGGTATGTACTCTTCTCTCAGAGACAGGAAAGTAAAGGCGGAAAGCTCAACTGTTTCACCTAAGGCTGCGGAGTGAATCAGTGCCGTGCCAGAGGGGCAACCCAGACTATATCACTCAATTCACTTACTGTGACTAGATAGTGCTGTCTCTGATGGATGCAGTCATTTCAGTTACTGCTCATGGCTTAAAATAGGTATCAAAGAGGTATTTTAACTAGCATAGTACCCACCTCATTTCCTCGGTGTCATGGCCTATTCCCATTTGCCTGAGAGCATTTCTTGCAGCTGTTTTCTTTTTTTTTTTCTTTTAAGCAAGTGTAGATAATGAGCGTGAAAAGAGCTCATGAAACCACCTGCTCAGTCTAGACAGACATCTGTCTGATCAGTTCTTTTATTAAAAAAAAGCTTCTAAAAATGAAACTTCTCCAACTTCCTTATAAATAAATATTTGTTCACCTTTATCTTTAGAAAATTCATCCTATCTGAAATATCCATTTCTTCAAATTAAGCTCATGATACTTGCCACGTCCATCTTGCAAGTCATGTTCTTTTGAGCACACTTTTACATATTTTAATACATGTTCCAACCCAAGCTTCTAGGCTAAACAACAGGTTATTTTACCTTTCTTCTAGTCTCTGTTTTCTAGAGCTCTGACTGTTCTTGTTGCTGTGTCCTTGACAGTCTCCAGCTGTTTGCCCTGTAACTTCACAGGTTCTATAGCTCCCAAACACAGTGTTAAAGAGAAAGATTTACCAACATTGAATACATTTTACAGGAGACAGTACTAGACCTCTGATTTGTATTTTTGCAGTAAACTATAGCTGTATTTATACACCTTGGTTTATTGTTCCCCCTTTTAACATCAGCATGAGTTTTTTGACTGCTGTGTATACTAAATGTACTTTTATGTCTAGGTCCTCCTCTTCACAGGTTGATCACTCCCCATTCTGCAGTCAGGCAGATTTGTTCTAACCTGTTGTAGAAATTGCTTTTATCTTTACTGGATTGTACATCTTATATTTTCAATGATTTTTCAAAATTTCCAGTTTCAAAATCAATCTGAAGTAAATTCTGGTTTTCAGTCTTATTACAAATTCCCTACTTGATTAACCTGAAGATTTTATCAACCCATCTTTTATTCTATCCTCCAGGTCCTAAATAGATGAAGTATTAATACCAAAAGCAGGACAAACCTACCTAATATAGGCTCCCATTTTCATTCAGAATATGTTTTTTCAGTTGGGTTTGTGCCATTGTGTAGCAATATGTTTCCCTGTGGTATGTGAGACACTGTTGAAGGATATTCAAGGTATAACATGTTCTCGTTTTACCCTCATCATCAATATATGGAGGTAACTGGCTGCTTTGACAGAGTTGGGTTTTGAAAAATTCAGTTATTCTGTTACTCAGCTCCTCATTGTCTTCCAAAGATTTTCAGTTTGAATATTCTTCCCCTCTTTTCCACCACTTGAATACTGAAGCTGATAATCTCATAGAAAAGTTACATGAAAGATCATGATCCTGATTTTTCCCTCTCTAGTACCTGCCAAGTCAATAATTTAACACATAAATTGTTTTGGAAGTCCTTAGTTAACTGTCTGCAGTAACAGGATAATGATTATTACAGGTGGAATATCAGAATCAGGATGTTCAATAAATTATCCCTGTGTTGATTTGACAATGAAGGACTAAAGGCAGAAATTACACTTCCTAGAAAGCATTACAGAGTTGCTGAGTATTTTCTTGGAAACTTCTATGGTAGAAGACACATGCCTCAAACCTGCTCTTTTCAGGAAGACAGAGATCAGAATATTCTAAAGGGATGGGTCCTTAGGTTAACAAAAAGAGGTTTCAGATAGAATGGAGGAGCAAGTCCTTAACAACTCAAAATGAAAAAGACTCATTGAAAGAACTGCTTTGGAACAAAGTACACATTATTTTGATACATATTTATATAGCTTAGTGATTGTGACTTTCCTAAAGTCATCTGGATTGGTAATTAAATGAATTTACTGTTTGAAACAGTATCTGAATCAATATAATATGAGAGTGAAAGTCAGGGATTGACTGTGCTTCTCTAATCTGCCAGTATTAATCCTGTGCCATCCATACAGTGGGTGTAGTAAAACAAATAAATGGGAACTATTTTGTCTTTCAAAAATTCCTTTTAAGAGTTGATAGGGAAGCAAAGCTCTCAGATAGGAAGCAGTAAAGTCTGTCATTGATTTGAAACTGGCAAAGGACAGGAGACTGAAAAGAGAAATAAATGCTTGATTTTCAGGTTAATAGAAAAATGGCAAAAGGTTAATGGAAGGGTGCCTTAAGCTTCTGTTTGAGGACCACTGTTATTTAATCAGTGAGGTGGAAAAGGAAGTAAGCAGTGACGTTACAAGGTTTGCAGATAGTAAGAAATTACTTATGGAAGTCAGTGTTAAAGAAGACAGTGAGGAATTTCAGAGTCACCTCACAAGGGAGGTTGTATTGACAGCAGAACATCATATGCAATGCTTTGTTGACAACTACAAAAATAATGCCCATTGCAAGGAATAGTTTGAATTGTTCATACACATTATTAGGTTCTAAATTAACTGTAACCATTCAGGGAGAAAAAAAATAAACCTAGGGGACATTGCCAGCAGCTCAGTAAAAACATCTGCTCATTGCACAGCAGAGTCAAAAAGCAAGCATTGCACTGTGATACAGAAATAATGGGTTAGAAAATTCCACTTATCGTGGCATTATATAAAACAGTGGTACATCCTTACCAAGGATGCAGATTTTTTTCTGCCTATAGAATAATGAAATAGTATAACTAAAGGAAGTTTGAAAAACAGCTGCTAATGTTGACAAGAAACACAAGAGTAAATTACAGCAGGAAATACTTGGTAGGCTGTGGCTGTCACAGAAAAAAAGCAAGCAGGCAGGCAGGAATGGGGAAAATTCCTGAATTATTTGGGAAGGAACTACTGAATGTTCTTATTTGTCCTTTCCAAAACCGCGAGAACAGAAGGATTTCAGAGGATTTGAAAGGTGATATGTTTGAATATGATGGAACAAAATGTGTTGTATTCAAAAGATAATTAACCTGTAAAACTAATTACAAAAAGAGCCTAAACCAAAGAATTTATCAGTGCTCAAAAGCGGATTAAACAAGTGTATACTAATGAGAAAATCCTCAGTAATATTTTGTAGAATTCCAAAAAGATATTTCAATTTGTTTTAAGGCATTAACAGAAACACACTGTGGAATTGTAGAGAAAGAGTAGCTGTAGTTCATGGTGCCACATGAGTATAGCCTTCTGGAGACAGCAACTGGCATTCACTCTGGGGAGTGCATGGTATTGGTCTAGATAGATAGGTTGGTCATCTGATCTGCTTGGGTAATTACTATCTTCTTAAGGATGACATTAAATTTGGAGAATTAAAATTTATAAAGTGTATTACAAGTTCAGATTAAAGGGTTCATTTTGGCTTCCCTTCTCAGATGGAAGTATCTGTTGCTTAGAATGTGAACTCATCAAGTCAGAGGACCTTTATCACTGAAAGGGTGTTAATGTAGCACATTATATCAGTAGTGGTAGTATACCAGATTATAATTACCATTTTAGTGAAATATAACCAAGGACAGAATCCATGCCATTATCCTTTCAAATACAAGAATTGATTGCATAATAGAATACCAAATTCCTGTGTATAATTCATCACCTTCTGTTTGAAGAAACCATCTTAAAAAGGTTTTGAGCCTCAGAACACTCATCCACATGTGCACATAGCTTAAAAAAAGAAGGCCACTTCACTAATCTTATATATAGCAGCAAGATCAGCTGTACAATGTATGCCAAGGATAAGGAGGTGCTGGTACAATTGAAGTTTTTCCTTGCTAGGAAATCACTAATATGATCAAACAGTGAACTACACAGTGGATGAATAATTAAATCCAGACTTCATTTTCATTGTTGACAAGCATGAAAGAAAAGACCACAAACTCATTAAAAGATCACTTACTATGTAGACTTCATTTTTACCTTCAAAGTGTGCTGAAAACACTCTTCCATGGAATAATCCAACTGACATATGTATAAAACAATGAAACCAGCTTGCCCTTTAAAACCCAATAGTACAGAATCTTCCAGTGCTAAGCCCACTGAACATAACTAGCTTCACAATTTAGTTTTCTTAAGGAGAAATAATGTAGTTATCATTAAACTCCTTGGGAAACTAGCTTTAATAGTATTCTTTGGTTATCAGAGCTATCATTTTTCCTTCAGGCAGAGCTGGGGAAATACAAAGTTAGAACCATCATTGAGTGTGATAATGAAGTCAGTCCATTTCAGTGCAAAACCACAGTAATTCTTTATCGCTCCAAACGGGCTGTGGGGCTGAAAGCTGTTTTTCTAGTTGGCAAAGTTGCTGAGTTCACAGATAACTATCATTTTCAGAACATGTTTTGCTGCATGTGGAAGAGCAGGAATATAAAAAGTACTCCAAAAACCTTCAAAACTCAAGAGCTGGGTTTACAAAAGAATTTCCACGAAAGAAAACAGAATTGCACTGCCTTTCAAAGCTTCTGCCTACCTAAGATTTCCATTCAAACAGGGAACTGACTACTTATATTTATACTTGAACTCATATGCCTGTCTTTCATTTAACTTTGCACCTTACACGTATGCATTGCACATTCCTGCTCACATTTACCCTTGCTCACACAGTTGTGTAAGTTCTTCATTCACCAGAAGAACTTACCTTTACACACTCTCAGAATAAAAACTTTTCCACAGACTCACAAAACCAATTAGGTTTCAAAAGACCTCTGTGACTGAACATCACCTTGTCAACTAGACCATAGCACTAAGCACCATGTCCAGTCTTCCCTTAAACACCTCCAGGGGAGGTCACTCCACCACATTCCTGGACAGCCAATTCCAATATCTAATCAAACTTTCTGTGAAGAATTTCTCCCTAATGTCCACCCTAAACCTCCCCTGGCACAACTTAAGACTATCCCCTCTTGTCCTGTTGCTTGTTACCAGGAGAAGAGACTGACCCCCACCTGGCTACAACCTCCTTTCAGGTAGTTGTAGGCAGTGATAAGGTCTCCCCTGAGCCTCCTCTTCTCCAGGCTAAACAAGCCCAGGTCCCTCAGCCACTCCTCAAAGACTTGTGCTTCAGACGCTTCACCAGCCTCTTTGCCCTTCTCTGGAACCACTCCAGCACCTCAGTGTCCTGCCTCCTTTCCTCTTCACATATATAGACACAGAGGCATGCAAAATTATATTAGATACATAGTATGTAAATACAAATTCTAATGTCCTCACACAGAGAACGAATAAATAAAAGCACCAGATAAAGGTAAAGTATGTAATTCGTTTAAAAGTCATAAACAGGGCTAAAGCTTTATTAAGGTCTTCTCTGAATCATTTATTTATTATTCATGAAATTATAGAATATACTGAGTTGGAAGGGACCCATTAGAATCACTGAGTCCAACTTCTGGCTTTACACAGGACACCCCAAAAATCACACCATATGCCTGAGAGTATTGTCTAAATGCTTCTTAAACTCTGGCAAGCTTGGTGCTGTGACCACTGCCCTGGGGAGCCTGTTCCAGTGCCCAGTCACCCTATGGGTTAAGAATCCCTTTCCAACATCCAATCTAAACCTTCCCTGACACAACTTCAGTCCATTCCCTTGGTCCTGTCACTGGTCACCACAGAGAAGAGATCAGTGCCTGCCCCTCCTCTTTCCCTCACAAGGAAGTTGTAACTGTTGAGGTCTCTCAGTCTTCTCTTCAGGCTGAACAGACCAAGTGACCTGAACCACTCCTCATACGGCTTCCCCTCAAGGCTCTTCACCATCTTAGTTGCCTTACTTTGGACACTCTCCAGTAGCTTGTCCTTTCATATATTGTGATGCCCAAAACTGCACACAATATTTAAGGTGAGGCTGCCCCAGTGCAGAGCAGAGCAGGACATTCCCTCCCTTGCCCAGCTGGCGATGCTGTGCCTGATGCCCCCCAGGACACGGTTGGCCCTCCTGGCTGCCAGGGCACTGCTGACTCAGATTCAACTTGACATCAACCAGGACCCCCAGGTCCCTTTCCACGGCACTGCTTTCCAGCCTGTCAATCCTTAGTCTGTACACATGAACAGGGTTGCCCTGTCCTAGGTGCAGAATCCAGCACTTGCCCTTGTAAAACTTCATATGGTTGGTGATTGCCTATCTGTCTTATTTGTCAAGGTTTCTCTGCAGGGCCTCTCTTCATTGACTTGCAGTCAGTTACAATAGCAGGGCTTCAGCATATCAAATATCTACAATCTCAAATGCTTTAAAATCCATTTCCACTTTCTAATAATCCTTCTGTATATTCCTGGTCTTATATTTTAATATATAGTGCATACACACACTGGTACAAAGAGGCAGCTTCTTCTGATGCTGTGAAATGAAATTTGTATCCGTCTTGTTTCCTGTTACACCTTTTGAAACAAATACTTTTCTTCTCCCGGGACAGATGATAAGCATAGAGTAACTCTCGAGAGGTCAGAAGTTGCACTATACTGAACTTGCAGATGACAAAACTTGAAGCATTGTTTAGCTGTACATCTAAGGGCAATGGTCTTGGCAGTTCTGGCAAAACTAGGTAAAGGTCATTTGGGACACATTATTGGAAACAATTTTATATGAAGAAATATGAAACAAAGTGCTTCTATAACGCTATCAGAGGAACAGGGTCTTTAACTTTCTGCAGTTGCTGTTACAGAGACTACAGAGAACTGCTTGAATCCTGATGCATGAAGTACCTTCACTAAGCCACAAGCCACTAAAGGGAACAGTGATGTTCCAGAGACGGTGCAGTATGACCCTTGTGAGTCACACCAACAAAAATTGAAAAAATTAGGTGGCCATAGTAATTTTTATAACTACTCCTGAATTTAGTGCAGCAATAGTTGAATTAGAGCCTCTAGCTATTGTTATGTACAAAGGAAATGGAGATGCTTCAAGTCAGCTGATGATGCTGTAAGTGATGACAGGAACACAAGGCTCTCCTTAGCCTGTTTGTGCTGAGATACCATACTGGTATGTAAATAGTAAATGATCCTGTAAGTAGGCTATCTGCAGAGCTTGCCAGGCCCAAACAAAGAATTTCAAAACAACTTTTAAAATAGTTGCCTCTCCTGTGATATTGTTGCATGCCACTTCAGATGCCTAATTAGGAAAAAAGGAGGTAAAAATTAAAACATAAGATGAGATTATGAGAAATTACACAAAGTATGAATGTGTGGTTTTTGCTAAATGATACTGAAGCAAGAGCACTGTAATAGACATTCCACATTTAAGGAGTATAAATACTTTAGAGTGATGCATTGAGAGCATATAACTAGGTACGTTGGGCTGAAGCTATGATTAAATAAATTTAGGCTGAAAGCAGAAGTAATGTCATAAAAGCCAGACTTGGTAAACTGTGGAATAGTCTCCCCAAAAAAGAACTGAAAACATCCTTGCTCAGCAAATTCAAATCTGGATTGTACAGGTTACTACTGAATGTATTGTGTGGGACTCTGCTGTACTGGCAGTGAGGAAGGCAAGAGGGGATGAGATAATAGGATAAATATGTTGAAATATATACCTTTCACTTCTATTTTCTGTGATCTAGTTTATATATAATTTTAAATATATGTTTTTGGGGGGCTTAATCCCAAAAACATTTAGGATATTTATTTCTAAAGAAAGCAATCAGTTAAGAAATTGAACCAACTTGAAATTCTTAAACATATTTTTGTAAAACTGTTTCATAGAGGAAAGTGGTGATCTGTGCCAGCCAAACCACTACAGCAATGCTAGCAGCTAGCCAGTTACTCATGCCAGTGGCAATAGCTGTCCCCAGTGTGACCAAACCAACAGTAACAGCTGCTTCTATTTTTGCCATGATTCGCATGGCCACAAGGAAAGGCAGCTTGATTTTATTTCAGCTATGTCCTAATTGTAGCCCATCTTTCCATCTTGTCCATAGCTGTGGTTCTAAACCCCCGACAGAACAGAAAGTGACATTTTTAGTGTGCCAGGACTTGTGAAATGTTAATTAACGCTTCATGTTGCAGATGTGATGCAGAGATTATCTTTCATTCTTCTTCTCTGCAAATTAGTTCTTCTTGGCATTTTCGCTGGTATCTGCACTATACAACTTTCAACCTCAACTTTTGTCAAGGAGCCTGTCCTAGCTGGGACTGACTCCAGGATGTATTGTGTCTTTTCTGTCTTTTGCTCTGTGACTTTGTTTTCTGTTAATGGCTCATGTGATTCAGAGCTGCGGCAAAACCAGGTGCCGCATGCTCAAGTCAACAGAGCACAAAGCAGACGGTCTTCCTTCACATCCTACTCCAAACCCAGACTATTACATTACAAAACACTAGCTCTGAGCTATTACTGACTGCTATTAAAACCAAGTCTAATAAACAGTACATCAGTTAACGCCACCTTTTTGACCTCTAAATTAGCTTCTCCCCTTGGTAAAATCATTGTAAATACCTGCACAGAATCCTGTAGTCCTGTACAGAAATAGGCAACTCAGCTTTGAATAAATGTGCACAAAAATTAGGAGTAGTTTAACCATAGCAGCCCAGGGCTCCATGCAGATAATTTTAAATTGTTAAGAAACAGGCAAAATTAGCCAATATAGTATGTAACATCACATGGCCTTATTGCTTCTAGTATCCAAATTTACTATCTTAAATTGCAAGTATTTTTTCACAAGACTGGATTGTGCAATTTCAGTACTTAATACATAGAGAACTGCACACCTGAATGGTACAAAATAATTATCGCTTTCTCATTAATGAAAGAAATGAAAAAATATCTTTTTCTTTCAAATCCACACTGGTTTAAAAACTTCCATTTAGCTTTATTAAAAGAAATATTGCATATGTATGCATATTTGCTTTTACCAAAACTAAGATATTAGTCTGTATGAATAGGTACCTTTGTTATTCAAATACACATACTGTTCCAATGCACAATTTTGCATGTACATTTCTGTTATTTCAAGTTTCACAGTGATTGACTTCTTCTTATATACACAAATATGTAAAATTATATGGAACTGTGCTAGTTTTGAATCAATAAACTGTGGACATTCAAATTATCTGTAATATTTCTGCTACTGGATAGCATTGATAAAGTTGCTCTGAATTTTACAATTGCTACTTTGCTGATTGAACAAAGATATGTTTGCCTGGTGATTGCCTCTAATCATGCTTGGCATCATTTACTCTAATTATACATATACTTAATTGGATGGTTTGTCTATGAATTGACCTTGTATTTTCCCATCTACTCAACCTATATATGTCATATGTAAATAGCTGCACTCAGCATAGCATGATTGTAGGCTGGAATACTAGAATCTTTCTTCCTGGATACTGAGGTACAATGTGAAGGCTTTTCTTGACAGAATGGTCTGGGTTTTCTTTTTGGTGGGGAAAGAACACATTCAAATTTCAGAGTGGGAAGAGTTTTTAGAAGAGGATAAAATTCTCTCATCCTTTTTGGCATTTAAATCAGTAGCATGACTGCAGAAATATTTTGAGTCAAAACTGTCTCTGTTTTTTACAGTTCTGTGGTGAAAAGGTTCTTCATGTAAGTCAAAACACTGCATGTCATCTGCTCCAAGCTTCTGTGAGCTAAAAAAAAATCTATAATGTGTGTTTATCGAAGTATCTCTTAATCTGCCAAAGTGATTGAGAAATATTTATCAAAAAGAAAGTATTCTCTCTCATCTAGTGTGATACAGTTGGAAATTAATGCTGCCCAAAATATTTTTGCATTTCTAGGTTGCTTTTCTGTAACTTCTTACAATTCTTGGGAATTAACAGAGCACTAAATGTTTTAGGTCCCTAATAGGTTACATATTTGTCTTTCTAGTCTGTTCAAGCTTCATTTCCCTCATTTCTCATATGCATCTTTCTTTTGCAGAGTGCCAAAGCTATGTAGCAATGTGCAGAAATAGCACACAACAGTTTAGAACAGGAGAGGCTGGTGATTCAGGTTTAAGTAGGTGCAAATCCACTTAATTCCTAAAGTTGTGTTTTTTAATCTCCGTTTTCATGAAGACCAAGGAGGGAAAAAAAAAAAAAGAGCAACAAAAGAAGAATGGCATATCCAGTTCAGACTTCTGCAGGTACTGAACCAATAAAGAAGTTAGGCCTGCTTCTCTGCAAATGCTGAAAGACTCTTTGTTGGCCAAGAAAGTGAAGCATTTACTTGATCATTGAATACTTTGTGGTATGATATTTCTTCAGTTACCTTATGGGATGAATAGTTGCATATATTTGATTTTATCTTTATGTAGTACATTTCTGAGTAGGAAACTGTACATAGTTGGTCAGAGCTCTGCCCACTTTCTTTGCAGAAACTGGGCAGGTCAGATAGAATGCTGAAGATGTAGATTGTTCAAATTATTTTGCATAGTGAAAGAAATTAGCAACCCTGGTTGAGGTACAGTAATTGGCTATGTCAGTACAAAATGCACTAATCAAAGCCATCAATGAAGGTAATTAACAGAAATTGCTTTTATTTTGAATAGAAACTCTCTGGAAATTGTGGGTACTGCATCACGAGGAGCTTATTGGCAGTATCTAGAAGCTTAAGGAAAATAAGTGTATAGACCATTTTAATGCAATTACAGAAGCATATTCATTTCCACTCTCAGACGTTAGAATTGGCCCAACAAATGTTGTTTCAGAATGGAATTGCACATTAGCAAGGAAGTGGTCTAGCCCCATCACTGTAATGAGACGAGCATCTTCCCTAAGGACTACCCATCAGGTGTGAACAACGAATTGTGTTGTATTATAAAGGGTGCAAAGATTAGATTTTTAAATTATCTGCGAAGTGAATGTTCCACTTTTGCAGCATTTAGTATATGAAGTTAGGAGATCAATAAATTGATTTTGAATTAATTTGGTATCTGAAAGATGCTCTTTTCAGTAAAGTGTAAAAGTAGGAAAGGGGCAAGGAGTAAATAAATGTAATGTCAAACTTCAAAAGAGTTTTTGGAAGATAAAATGTGAAACTTACTTGCATGTCTTTAAACATTTCACAGCATTCCCTGAATGCTTGCAGCCAAGTAATTTTGCCATTCATGTGTTTGTTTCTCTGGCCTGAAGTCTGAGATGCAGTATGCAGCACACCTGTCCAAGTAATGACCCATAAAACTTGTTTATGTTACATTAAAAAATGATGTGAATAAAGCTTAACTGCTGAGTGAATGAAGGACTTAATTATATGAAGTTGTCACTCACCCTTATTGAGAGGACAAATCACTGCTTCATTGCCCTGGCCTTGTCCATAAAGCTAGGTTGCATATTTATACTTTTCTAAGCATGGTAGAGTACTGAAGAACGGAAGAAAGCTCAAAGCTACAGGCTGATAATGTCTGTAGCCAGTGTCATGATAAGGAGAAGTGCTGGTATAAAAAATGGCCTTACTGTACATCTAATTGTGTTTGGTTACAAGCCAGACAGAAAGTAATGCAACTTTTTATTTTGATGTATTGTGTTGATTATTATATTGATGTATTTGATGATTTGTTCTTATTGTAACTTCGTTTTTGTTTCTTGTAAATCACATATCTAGGGATCACCACTTTCCGGGCTTGGGGGCAGAGATGAGTTTCTTGCTTACTTTTAGGGTATAGAAAGAATAAAGTTACTTGTGTTTTTCATAACATGTTAGTACAGTATAAGAAATGGATGGTAATTGTGCTAGGCTGTTTTACTGAAACAGTGAAAGATTTTGTGGATGGAGAGGAATATGGGAGGCAAGGAAAAGAAAGATCAGAGGAAGACGACAGGCCAGGGAGAGTGAAACTGAATAAGTGTTGCCAATCTTAGTGGATTGTCAGCTGTTTTACCTTGGCGGTGATAGGGGACCTGCCGTTTCAGCCAGAGCTCTGATAAACACTGCCTCATGCATAAGGATAAGAAAAATGCTTTATCTAAATCTCAGAAAAAGAGCCCTATTCAGGTGGAAGTTCAGTTTGAAAGCTTTGAGGTTTATATTTGATCCTAACCAACTTACATATCTCCAGTCAGTAATACACTTCTTGCTTCTAGCAGCAGGTCAGATGGAATTTCGCTATTGAGATCATCCATCATTGCAAATTGTTTGATTTTCTTTTTCAGGCCAGGGTTGGAAATGAGGCTGTCTATAAAGAAATCTGTTCAATAGTCTTGAAGTGGTTCCTTTGTGAATTGTAGTATATCAAATGGCAGACTGGAGAACAAAGGATAGGAAAGATCTTCCAAGTTTCTCATTTCAGAATCAATGCTTATTGGTTAGCATGGAGACAGCATGGTCTAATGGTGTCATGAAAGCATAAACAATAATCGTTAGATGTTACTTATTGCTGTTACTTAAAGCTTTTACCAATAATAGTTGAATGTTTAAAAAAAAACAAAAAACAAACAACAACAACAACAA
>VXBX01004071.1:919232-982524 GCA_013400415.1 Scytalopus superciliaris
AAAAAAAAAAAAAAAAAAAAAAAAAAAAACCAAAAACCAAAAAACCAACCAAACGAAAACCAACCAAACAAAAAACCACCACAACCCAACAGGGGTAAATATTTTTTTAAAATTTGCTGTAACTTGGTTCAAAGTATTAATGAACAAATGTACAGAACAAAATATCCTCCACTCAGTATTTGTTACAGCATATGAAACACCTTCCATTTCTAACCTCTGCTTTCCTAATACGCATCATATGTCCAGAACAAACCTATATACTCTGATACTTCTTTGCCCCCAAATCTGCAATGCTGTGGAAGTGGGCAGACAGGAAGATGGTTAAGACTCTGCTGTGGAGTCAGTCTATGACAAAAATTTTAGTTTTATTGTATTAGGAGATACTACAGTGAATGCATAATTCAGGGATGAGGACATTCTGGTCATTTTTAGGAGATCAGTATAGGGATAAAATGGCATGCTACAGAGCATGGTGGAGTGTGCAGTTGACCCCAGACATAGAAAACTGAAGAGAAATATGGGTGAGATCACAGTACTTTGTCAGAACTGTTAAGAGGGGAATATGTAGAAAGTTGCACAATAGCAGTGAAAGAATTAGCAGTGGTTTTTTTTGGGCCTTCAAGTGAGTCAGGTCAGGGTTTTCAAATGGTTGGTGTGACCTGTCTGTAATAAAGGGTGTCACAATTGTGGATGGAGATATGCTTGGCAGAGCTCTGTGTTTGCAGCCTTTCTTTTCCAGTGAGCACTATCAATTTGTCACATTTTAGGACCAGTAAAAACCTCACCCAGATTATTAAGAGAAAAATAATAATAATAGCTCAATAGTTTTCCTGTTTCTGAGAAGTAGGATGTATGAAAACACGCTGTTAGAGAGAGAGCTCTGACTTCTGCCCGCACCACCCCAATGCTCACTTCTAATCCTTTTGGTCATTTTTTTTCCACTAAGACACTGTATTTATTTCTGTCTCTGACAACTGTTTGAAAAGTTGTATGCCTTCTGCACAGCGCTGTATTATGGACGATGTATTAGGAGTCATATATCCAGCATGCCTTCTTTGCAGGTACCTAATAACTGTGCCTCTGCTCCATAAAGAAAAAGTCTATGACAGGTTTATTCATCTTTTTATTTCCTTGTTGTGCTCTGCTCCCTGCTGAAAGAAGAAGGTTCCTTTTCACTTCAGCTTCCTTTTCTCTTGTCTGGTTTGTAAATGCTAGGTGAATTTCATTTGCAAGGATTGCTTTCCTGCCCCACAGACTAGCAGTCACAAAAAAGAGACATTACACAGGCCACTGTTTGCAAAGATCAAGCAGAAGTTTTGGACTAGAGGGAAAACAGTCTTCTTTCCTTTCAAGATCAGGAAGGATGCAGTATTAAAATCACTTAAAATATAAATTGGTTCATGCCTATACCTTTGAAGACTTTAATTTTGTTCTGATTTGAAATAGGTAGAAGTATCTGGTCTAGCTCCTTTCAGTTTCCTGCCTACTTCTTGCAGGGAGAAAAGTTTTGCTGACATTGGGAAGGTTTCCTGTTATTTACCATCTGAAAGAATTAAATGCTTCATGCATATTCCAGGTGCATGCTGGAAGTTAAATCCAAAATATCTGCTTCACGGGCAAGAATATTGCCAGGACAGTAATTCAAGAATCTGATGTTGGATGAATTGATAAGACCAAGAAAGGAAGAGAATGGGTATTCTATGTAGTTACATAAAAAACTTGTCCTACGATGCGTTGGTCCCTCCATACTGGCCAACATGTAAGGTGAGAGGGCAAAGTTTAAGCCGTGCTAAGAGATCTCCAATAAATTCATCAAGGTGCACATAACTATATATGAAGCCTTACAGTACACTTTAAATGACCACATACATATCATTTGCCCAGGGATATACACTCATGTGCTCCAAAAAGTGATGGAAAAGTTCCCAATCATGTCATTCTGTCTGCTGTAATAATTTCTCAAACCCACATGCATCTTCATGTGTCTGTGTTCTACACTCTCCCAGGATCATCTTCCTCACCAACACACATCAGTGCTCTCAGGTACAGCAAACTCCTTTCCACAGGCAGTGATCTCACTCAGCAGACTGCAGGCACCAAGAAACACATGTGTGAGTCCATGTTACACTTAACATATATAGTAGATGTAGTTTCTCATGCACAGAATGGTCATACAGACAGGTCACTTTAGCATAGCCCTTAAAAAGCTTTCTGCGATCTGCACATGAAGGCAGAAGGATCACCTCCAGAAAATCTCAACCTCTTTGTCTTTTATAGGAGACTGCAGGGAAATTATAAACTTTATAAGGGGGGCTTTGTACAACAGGCAATGGGAATTCATTAACTGATCTAACAGCAAGCATTTGAATAGGATTTAGGATTTTTGTGCAACTTTTATTTCAACTCAGTGCATTTCCCTTTCACCATTTCCTTTTCAACTCTGATGTGGATAGGAAAAGCTCATGTAAATTGCAGGCAGAGAGTGATGATAGCTTTAATGGAAATAGCTCTTAATGAGGGTATTCATTTGGCTGGGCTACCATGTGCTAGCTCCCCATACCTGTTTCAAAAGCTGGTAGCAACAGTCCTCTTCTATTATTATAAAAGTACATCTCAAATAGGCACCAGCTCTGCTCCTGCTAGCTCAGCCTGAGGGAACTTTTTTTTCCTCTAGTTCACTTGAGAGAACCACTGTCACATAAAAGCAGAGTATCCCAGTCTCAGCGTTGAACTCTGCATCAGCTGTCCTGTTACAGACAGTAAGAACACTGTGTGGTCACAGTTAGGCTCTCAGTTTTTACCTACTGCTATGCCTTTGTGCTTGTTTTGGCTGATGTGCTTGTGTAGGGATTGATAAGTTGCTTTGTAATGCTGATATATAACTCCCAATAGGATATCCTCCACTTTTTATCTTCAGCCCATTCAGCACAGTAGGAGTAAAGACAATCAGTATATTGTAGCAATAAATTTTGAGATCAGTTTTATTGCCACTGTTTACTGGCTGCCCACAGGTAACCCACCGAGAGCTTTCACTGAGGCACTACAGAGCAAATCTTAACTATGGCATGGAGCTTGGAGAGAAAACGGGAGAGCCTGAGTGTTACGGAGTTGAGCACTGCAGAACTACCAATACAGGAGAAATAAGAAGAGCATTTTATCTAAAGAATAATACGCTGTAGTGGTGATATTTTGTTTTACTAGTGCAAGGCATAAGGCAAATGATTATTATAGTACACTGAGTTTCTTGTAGTGCCTTTCACTCTAGCAGCTCAGAAGGCTTTAAAATTCAGGTGTCTGATGCATCTTGGTGAAAATAGAATTATATCCAGAGCTAACTGAGGTTATGGCCATTTGAGTGGATTTAAGGAAAAAAGAAAATTCAAAACCTGAATCTTGGGAGAATTGCGTCAGTTCAGTCCTGTTATGAATTTCCCATATGATCTTAGGGAAGATAACCTTATGGTGCCATAGTCCCCCTCATGAAAGTGAGGTTAATAGTCTTTACTATCAGCTATGGGGATAAAACAAAATGTGGTCAGATGCTATAATAGTGGTGGCCCTATAAGGTAAAGTCTAATATCAGAAGCAGCAACAGAAACTAGAAGTCTGGACTTCCGTCTCTGACTGAAATAAGAAAATTATACTTGATCAGTGAGTTTGTCTTTGGAAAAGTTTAATAACAGAAGACACTATGCCTCTGTTCTGTAAAGTCTACAATAACACATCTTTTTATCACTGCTAGAGTGACACAGGAAGTCCTGCTTGGGTTTCTGGTTTCTTAGCTGATGTTGCATGTTGTTATTGCCCACATGGAAATCCTCTCAACTTCTCAGCCCAAAACTGCATCTCACTACCTTCAGAACTGTCAGTCATCATACTGTGGGCCTTTTGTTTTGATCACCACTCTTATGTTTAATTTTGGAACTGTGACTCCTTTTGCTTGCCTGCAACAACTGTCAAAGACAATAGCCTATTGAATACAGTTGCATGTACTTTGTGTAAAAGAGAGAAATAACAACAATCTCTGTGAGTTTATTGGAGGCATCGCTGTAATTACTTTCTGTATCTCGTGAAAGTAAGGTCCTGGCCAGAAGCAAAAGCACACACAACTTGTGCAGAATCATGAAAAGCCTTTTTACTCTGAGGCTCACAAGTTCGGTCTCCTTAAAGATCTATGCAGGTATCTTTCTGCCCTGCTACTAGAATTCCCCAAGTGCCTGCCACAGTTCTTATGTCTTTAAGTAACCATTTTGGAGTGTCCTTTTTCTCATCCCTCCTTTGCAAGATAATAGCAAATTGTTGAAGATATTGAAGAGTTAGCAAAGAAGAAAGAAGTAGAAACCTGACACTAATTATCTGATGTGAGTTTACTGGAGAGACATTTATAGGTCTTAATTTGTCAGGCCATCTGCTTTCAATTCCTAACTGAAGTGCTTCCCTTGCCCAAGGCATGGCTTGAAGACTGTATGTGTTTGCAAAGGAAAGAAAAATGGGAAGTAAAATGAAATCCTCTTCCCATAGCTGCAGCAAGCAGCAATACAGTCAGAATCTAGCTTCCATGATGCCTTTTGTTTCTTAATCAAGTCATGAAAATTGATTCTAGCAGTTTTTAAGTCATCACCATTACAGCAGACATTACATGGTTTTGTGTTTTTGGTATGTCTCACACTAATCTCTTTTGGGACTGTCTTCCATAGTGTAATAGCACGTGTGGGAGGACCTTTTACTCTGACCTTTGAAGAATCACTTGTAATAGCTATGGCATTTGCACAAGCGCTGTTCTTTTGCATTTAAGACTCACTTTAGCAGTAATACCTAAAGGATATTAGTCATCTTCTAGTGATTAAGTAGAGCATCTATGTATTAAAAAGAGGTTCATGTTTCAAATACAATCTTTCTGGATTTCACTTGTTGTTTGTCTTAAATGGTAAGATTTTTAAAGTCAATGCTAAAACTCTGCCTAGTAGCTCTTGAGTGCTCCTCAAGCAGTAATGGATAACCTAAGTGATAACCATTTTACAAGCCACTGCATGCCCTAAGCATGATGGGTGCCATGGAATGAAATTTTTCTCTCACTTCAGAGATGTTTGGTGCCAGCTCTCAAAATTTCCACTTGAATCAGCACATCGTACAGGTGCAGATCAGTCCCCAAGTTTGCATGGACCCACTCTGTGAGCCATAACCTTGAAAATGTTATACCTCTCTCTGTGCACCTCAACTTCTCTGTCTTTGGAACTATTAACTTATTATTGTGTTCAAACAGAAACCAGTAGAAACAACTAAGACTACTGGATTCTTCTCAAGTTGCTTTGTTGTAAACAGCAGCTTCCATCTGGCTGCTATTTTTTTTCTCTCATACCACGAAAGTTTTGAGGATCAGGCAGTACAAGGAAGACAGCCAGGAACAGGAATAGATGATAAATTCAGCTGTGCAGTTGGAAAAGTTCAGTGGATTGCTTGTTTCTTTTTCTTTTTTTCCCTGACAGTGGTTATTAAACTTCTCAAGTAATGGCTGCAAGCCCCAGGAGGCTTCCAGGTGAAAATCATTCAAGCTTTTCCCTAGCAGACCTGATGTGGGGAGAGCCACAATGTGTGCGAGCTCAAATTCCCAGGGCTCTGCAATTTGGCTTAACCTTCACAGGAATGAAGGGGTGTGTGGCGGCAGCACAACCATCTGTTTCAGCAGGGCGTTCAGCTCTGGTGCACTCTTCTCTGCACTCTGATTAATTGCAGCTGTGTACAAATTAGTTTTCTCAAAAAGCTATTTATCGCCCTCAAATTAACTGCATAGGCATTAAACCACAAACAAACAGACAAAATAAAAACAATAACATAAATGTTCAGCTTGGAGACCTGGTTTCATCTTGGTCCTGTGGCAGGGGTGCATGATGAGTGATCACAGGCTTTCCTGATGGCTGATGAGCTGATGTTCTCTCTTTGTCAGCAGTTAATTAAAGGCCCAGCATGGTGCTGGAAGCACAGGGCTGCAAGAGGCGATGACAGAGGCACAGCAGTGACACCTGTACTTTTGGAGTCTGGGATAAATGGTGCTTTTCTGTAGTGGCAGGAGGCAATACGGGCAGCGCTACACAGTCAGGTGTGGACAGTTGTGCACATTCCCTGAGCTCACTGCAGGAGAAAGGCCATCTGGCTGCATTAACACAGGACAATGCCCACAGATGAAGTCCAGCTGTGAGGAAAGACTTCTTTGCAGAGGCACAGTCTTGAGGTAATGTGTCTAATCATCTTTGGCACCAGAACTGGCTCAAAGTACAGCCTTGACTGCACCCTGTGTGCTGCCAGGTGCTTTTTAGACTGAGGATTTCACTGATGTCCTGTCCATTTGTGTGTTCATATGAGGTTCACACTTGTGAAGTGTGGAATATTCAAGCCAGTCCAGAAGGGGTCTTACTAACAACGAGCTACACCAATGGCCTTTTCAAAACAGGTCTAGTCACATCAGGTAACTTAGGGCCATAGCCATCAGCTCTCCAACACCTCTGAGGATGCAAGTCATGTCCCATACTCGGGTGTACTGTTTGTGTATAGCATAAAATATCTGTTTCATTTCATGTGAAAATTCATTTTAAAATGTTCCTTCAGGGTCTAATACAATATAAATGTGTCCTAAGACATAACTTGAGCTGAAAAGTTTTATTATATTTCATTTCAATTTATTATCTTTTAAAAACAGTGCTCTGTGATTCTCTAAGAACTTGTGTTCCTGATGTTAAAGCACTTAGTAAACAACAACTCATGAGGACAATGCTCTCTGGCCCTAAGATGGTTTTAGTTTTCTTCACTTAAAGGCAGTGAAACTGAAGCAAAGAGCCTTATGCCCTGCTTCGTGTGTGACAGAGAATGCAATGGAACAGACAAGCATGAAGAAACAAGCACATCTGATTCCAGGTTCTTCTAGGCCTATAGTTTTCTTTTGAAACAACAAATAAAACTTAGGAAATGCTGAGTATGCACACAAATATCACGCACAGAATGCATTTCAGTAAATTGTGTTTTTCTCTGAAGTTTGAAACTTAAAAGTTACTCAGTGTGATAACTTTTTTCATTCTTTCTTTTCTACAGAGAACATACACTAGAGATAGTTTGATAGTTTCCTATGATTATTAAAGCTGAATATTCATTCTCTACAAAAGACTGCAGAATTAACAATACATTGCAATTACATGTGCCCTCAAATGGGAACACAGGCTTATTACTTGTTTCAAGTAAAATAATTACTTAGAGGAGTGACACATTGATTACCAATTCTTCAAGAAGTTATTATGCCTTACTATTTGAAAAACAAAGACTTGAAGACAGAAATATAATTCCTGCTAGAAGTTGCTCAATTTGATGCATGAGTTTGACTCAAGTAATTGCTTTGTTAAAGCTAAAATGTGCTGAAAGACTTTGAGTTTGCTTTACTAGTGCTACATAATAGAGCAACTAGTATTAATAACAATTATAAAACTAATAGCCTGCTGAGAATGAACTCCTGATTTTTATTTGCTACCACGAAAATATCATTTAAAACTGTTGATCAGTTTGAACCACTTTATAAACTGGTCAAATCCAGAAGCACAGGAATACAAATACATCAGTCTTTTATTATTATAATTTTTTTATTCTTACATGCTGGTAGTTCAATGAAAACACCAATGATCTGGAGGTTATGTGCACACTGTAGGAGCTACAGTTGCTTCCTTGCAAACTTTGCAGCTCTCTAAGGCTTGTGTCTCAGTTGGTTTCATTCACAGCATATCCCCTTGTGAGTTTTGAACACTAAGACCTGAATGGGAAAGTGATTTGCCCCAAAAACGGAGATGTGAACCATCTGCCCCACCAGTATGGTACCAAATCCAGGGGAAAAGCAATGGGCCTTTCAGTAAGTGTTCATGATTCCCAGTTTTGTACTTATTCAATGAAATTAGGTCGTGCTCCACAATACTTTAGTAGCAGGAAGCAGAGGACCTCCCAATTGGTTGTCTGGTAATGAAATTATTGAAACTGGGGGACATACTAATACCAAGACCACTACCAGTTCATCTTCATGATTAGTTAATAGGAGGTTATTCCTGTTTGTGAAAGTCGTATTCCCTTAATTAGATGGTGTCTGAGGTTTTAAAAAATGCAATTTGACTACATTCAGCAAAGATATCATCCTTGTTTTCTTTAACATACTTTGGAATTTGTGACACTCACTGCTGTTACATCTCTTCATCATCCAAACAAATGCCTATTCTGTTGAATTATTCCTACCTTGAGCAAACAGCAGGTCTTGGGAGTTTTGTTTGGTGGTTTTGTTTTCTTTTTCTAAGGCAAGCAGTGAGTTATTCCCTGAGCAGCAGCTTCTGAGAGTATTTCAGCTTTTCAGGGAACATATCAGAGTGAGACCAGAGAAGAAGAAAGCTTCATGGGAGAGTTCTGACATGCTCACATAGGGACACTCAATTTCCATACTTGTAGGCTCCTAATTTGAGTCCAAATTCAGGAATAAGGACCAATTAGCACCTGAAATAATACAGTTTGGTTTGTTTTGCTAGAAGACACAGACATGTTATCTCTCCTGTGCAAGATCTGCTTTTGAAAATTTATTCAGTGATTAGAAAGCTAGCAGGGTGCCACAGTAGCAAACAAGTATCTGTCTTCTGGTGTCTGGTCTTTAATGTTTCTCATGCTTGAGCGAAAGGTGTAATACATCCACAAAGGACCGTATAGCATCTTCATACTCATGGAGTATTAAATTATGATTTTGAAGTTGATGACCAGCTTGTATACATGCAATCTGAAGATCTGACTTAGTTTCTTTTTATCAGGTATAACTTAAGGTTCTACCAAGTATCCAGCATCCTTTTCTACTCATGTCTGCTTTTCAGTAGTTCTGTGGAGCTATTACTTGGAAGCAAGGAAGCAAGAAAAGCCTTATGAAAGTAGTGTGTGTGTTGTTACTGAAGACAGGAGAGGGAGGTCATCTTTCTCTAGGGGAACTGTAAGCAAACTGATCAGTGAATTAAAAAGGTTCAGCTTCTTCTTAAAATTTTTCCCTCATATGATGAGACACAGTTGTTTAATCAATCAAGTTGACTTTTGCCTGAAACAAGATTAAGAGTAAGGCACTGCTCTCCCACTTCACCAGTAACATTGTAATAAAGATCTCTAGTAAACCTCCATTTTTGCTCTGTTCCACCACCCTCTTGCCCAAGCAAAGGCCATCAGTGACAAAGCAAAGAGATGTCTTGGCATACAGACAAATTGCTGAACTGCCACTAGGGATATCTTCTGCTACATTAGCATGGTTTTCACACACGTCTTGCCATGTTAATTGAAAGATCTTTAATTTGCATGTTGGAATTATCTGATTGACTCTCTTGCATGAACCCTCTTTATAATTATGCAAATGGTCCAGCACAAAGGAGAAACAAGTAGTTTTATTAACTTCAAAAGCAATGGGTTCAAAATAAAGAAGATGACAATGACGAAACATGCTGATGATTTTTCAAGCACAAACAACAGGTGCAAGAAATATATGCTTAGCCTCTTTAGCAACTGAAGACATCTGTTTTATTGCAGATTTTACTTAGCTGCTTTGCAGATATAAAGGCATTGAATGGCCCTCTATTACACAACCCAATACTGATGCTTTGTCTCACTTCTGATCAAGGTTTCTTCTTAACATCTCCTCAAGGACAGTCAGCATGGCTTGCTGTCAAGAAGAAACACTTCATATTCTGAAATAAGCCAATCACTTCATCCAGAGCTGGCTCTTCTCCAGCTTGTTTCTGTGAATTATAGTTTGGCTTGAGTAGTTTCTTCAGCAGCTATCAGAGAGCTTAGCTGGGAGTCACAGTCAGTATGTCATTTTCTAAGAACTCACAACTCACACCTTTTCTTTTTTTCCTCCCTTTCCATTGGAAATTACCACTGATGAGTTTGGAGTTTTTTTGAAAAAAATTTAAATGTCTTTGACATATGGCATTTTGTGCACTCTTACCAAAGAGTGCTTTGAAGTATTAGTTTCACATTTTCAGCCTCATATAAGGACTATGGAGAAAGTGTCCTTCATCAATAATTGTGCACATCTTATGCTTTCTATTCTGCAAGAGCAGAGTGAAATAATCATAGAATCATAGAATCATAGAATTGTTAAGGCTGAAAGATGCCTCTTATATCATCAAGTCCAACCATTAACTCAGCACCACCATGTTCACATTGTAGCAGTACAGAAGCATGCATGCAAATTATGTGATAAGATTCTATATAATGTTGGCCAACTTAATTTGCATCACATCCACTGATTCCAGGGTTTTGGAGGGTGTGACTTGGTGATAAGTGCATTCCTATGTGCAGGCTTTGATATTTAGAGATCTTCACTTGTGGTTTCAGTGGTCCAAAAACCCCAGTGTCTTATTATAGCACTTTAATGGGAGAAGTTTAGGGAATGAGAAAACACATCAGTTTATATTCTGCTGTTGTATATTAACTTTTATTTATTTTGCCTTTTATTATGGGGGAATAATATAGGAAAAGTATGAGTCTGTAGTTAAACTTTCATAGTTTAATCTTTTTATACTGGTAAAGTATGCACCATCTAGGTTCACCCACGTCCTTTCATCATTACAGTGTGAATTCCTTTCCCTCCAGCCCAGATTAACTTGGTCATTAACTCTGGGAGAGGATACATTTGTGCTTGCTTTGGAGAACTAACCCAGCTGCAATAATGCTGCAGAAAAATCTATACGTAATGTGGTATGATGAAGATGCCAAGTGTTGATGGGCCTGGTCTGGTGATGCAGAACTCATTTTAACCTCTCCCCAGCAATAAGCTGTCAGCAGTGCCCACTCACCACCTCATTATAGGAACTCCAGATTGCAGCGTGAGGTGTCATACCCTGTGTGATGAGCTCATGATTTTTCAGTTCTTCCTCTTCACAAATTCCTAAAGACATTCCTCATATAGGAGAAACAAAAAAAACAAACAAAAACCCCAAAAACAAACAAACAAAAAACAAAAAACAAACAAACAAACAAAAAACAACAACAAAAAAAAAACAAACCTGCCTTTCCTTGCTCACTCTTTCCCTTTCCTCTTTTTATTGTCATTCTATTCTAATTTTTCTAATCCCCTTTCCTTGCTAGGCAAAAAGGTTAAAAAAAATCTGCTGAGAAATGTATTTTCCCTTTAGGGTGATGCAGACTTCAAAAGAAAAATCAGTCATTTCAAGAGGAGAAAAAAAAGTTTAATCATCAAGAGCAATAATTACTTTCTAAATATTAGCATGGCAGATAAGGAGAGCAGAATTGAAATGGAAAGTGGGGCTTTCTCACTTATTCATTATATTTGATTTGTAAGATTGGAAATTCTCTGTATTGCATCTCTGTAATGTAGTTATTATAACTGATAACGTATTGAGACAGTTATCAGTTCCAGTTTTTGTGTTTCTTCCAAGATAAAAGATGGCAATTTGAAAAGTAACTGCCTTTTTTTTCTCAGCTTGATCTCTTTACTTTCTTCTGTCTTCAGATGAGGCACACATTTCTGTTTCCAGCCATTTTGTAGATTCTCTGCTTCAGCTTTGGATTCATTCAAGAGTATATGGGATTGATCCTTAAACCTCATTACATTAAAGCCACAAGAAATCCCTTCCTTAAGAACTGGTTTCAGGTTTTTTGGTAGTCTCTGAATAACAATTGAGTTTAAACTGGTAGCAAACCTGGTTTTCTATCTGACAGAACATAATTGTCTGCATTCCTCTACTTACGGAAGTAAAGAACTCATAAACCTCTTCACACAAACATAGCACCATTTTACTACAGCAAGATTGTTCTTCAAAGTCTTTTAATAAGAAAAAACCCTCCAAGTTTGCGCAGTGCTGTTTCAAAGTGTATCTGCTCGTGTTCCACAATGACCAGAAGGACTTGGCACAGATACAGAGAAGGTTTTGAAGGACCAAGTTGTGAATGGGGACTCAGTCTTAGGAGAAGGGATTTGTTACAATTTAGCTACTTTAGCTTGGGTGCTGAAGGAATAAAAAGATATATGATTGCTCTTTGAAACTGTATAATGTTTACTAAAAGGAGTTTGGAAAAATACTTATTTAAACGAAGGGTTTCATGGCCCAAAAATTCTGGAACCCAACTGTGAATAAGCTACAGGTAGAAGTGAGTTCCTATCCAAAGTGGGTGTTATCTGGATGAAGAGGTCCAGAAGAGTAAGTTTGTTCATGGCTTTTTATAGTGTAGAACTGAAGTAGCTGAGTACTGGCTCGTGCACCTTCAGAGGTATCTTCTTGCTTTTCTGTGATTTATGTGCCTGATGAGTCTGTACCTACTGCCATTTTAGTACTGTACTAATGACAGTATCATAGGGATACAAGAGTACTGCTGTCTCACAGCTCTGAGGAGCTTCAGTGTGATCCGTTATCAGCCCTTAGGTGGCACAACAGAGCAGGAAGCTTTTGCAAAAAGATGCAGAGCTGCAATGGCAGTCAGTAGCAGGCAACTCACTGATAAACACACAAGATAAGACCTTTTGATCATTTGGCTAATCACATCATATGAGGTCAAATTACCACACTGATTAGGCAGAGCCGACCATTCCACTTAAAGTGAAATTTCTCTTTCTGATCCAGTGAAGTAATCAACTGTAAGGAAGAAAGGAGACTTTTCCTAAGTGCAACACTCCAGAAATCCTATATACTGACTGCTGGTTGGGTTGAAGAGATAGGCACTCCTACTTTTATTAAATAAGGACGTACTTTATATTTAGGTTTCAATGAGTTTATAGCTCAGCTTCTGAAGGCTAGAAAGAGCAGAAGGAAAATCCTGGGCTCTTCAAAGATATCCCTCGAGGCAAAACTCTGAATAGTGACATTGGCTGTTACAGAAATGCCCTTAAAATGATTAGCTAGATTTGCTAGTACAGCTGGATATCTTTTTCAGTGGTATCTGAAGGTGTAACTTTGGAGGAGAATTTTGGAGCAATTGGGAGTTCAACTAATGGTAGTCTTTGCAGCTCCTTTCCTTCTGGGGTGGGTGAGAGAGGAAGGTGCTTGAAGTTTTATCTTTTGGAAAGTGAGTATGATGTTAGAGTTCAAACAGGGAATTTGGGGCTTGGCTGGTCACATCATATGAGGAAAAATTGTCTTGATCATTAGGCAAAGATTAGGCAATGTGCTTTAAGTTAAAATTCACTTAAAGTGTATGTAAGTGCAAAAGCCCCTAAAAAGGACAATACATTGAGGTATCTTGATAACTCTAGTTACATGAGAGGTAAACTCATTGGCCTGGTTCTTTGCCCTTCAGCTGCAGAGTTTTGATTTAAAATAAAGGGTGAAAAGTGATAGGCAAGGTTCTAGGCACAGAATGGCCTATTAAATTATTCTTACTCATACTCAGAAATGAGACACAAAAGGTAAGAGCAAATTAAGCACTTTATTGGTGTGGGTCAAGTTTCAACATATGCAACTGATTCATCAGTTTAATCTGATCACCTTATTCCTTAAAGGAATCACAACAATTTCTGAGAATGTTCCTGGTATTGGGGAGCCTTCTACTTAGTTCAGCCTGATGGAGTTCACTGCAGGTCAGAAAGATATGAAGGGGAGGACAGTGGAGAGGAGCCTTAAGGTTTTTTTGCTCCCCTGAACCTGTGTACAGCCAGAAAATCCCTAGCACTGCATGTTGTGCAGACGTAAGAGAAAAACTCATGCGACAATCTCCCCACACCTAGACTAGGGCTCTGGATACCCAAGGGGATAACACTACCCCATATATATGGGGGTATAATTTCTTGTGTTTTCCTGTGTCGGATCCAGCTGTACAAATTTTGAGTTGATTTAGATGAGTGTAATGTACTCTACAGTGCTTAAGGATACACAAGCTACACTCACAAACAGAAGGAAAAAGAAGTTGCTGTCTCTGCAGGGTAAAATAGTGAAACAGACATTATTTTGTACTCAGTCTACCGGTGACATTTTAATTTATGAGCTAAGAATGCAATGATTGCTGTTTGCAAAAATTGATTTGGTGTTCATCTGATTCAACCCATGTCAAGAGTTTGAAAGTAATTATGATAGTGGAGCTGATAGGCAGGCAATTACATTTTTGTTCTCTTTTCTCTCTCTTTTTTTTTTTTTCTAACGTTGTTCTTGTCAGAAGCCCCTGCAAGCATAAATATAGTCTTTGGTGTTATTCTGTAGATTATTAAAGTATAATCTCAGTTAGTGTTACATAGGCACTAACTACCTTCCTAAACAAAGTATTTGTTAGCCTCTTTGGAAATCTCCCAGGCTAACCATATTAAGGAATCCATGATTAGCCAAACAGCCTTGCTCTGCCCATACTTCCTCTGCACCTTTATTCATCTTGGATATAAGCCATATTTTCTAATGCTGTCTTCCTGCCATCATTCACATTATCCTCTGCTCATATCATGCTCTCTGTTCTGTCATGAAAAGGAGTGAGAGGCTCTCTCACCACAGCAGGTTGCAATCAGGCCACTGCTCTGGGAAGGAGATGCTGTAGTTTCTTGTTCCTACGCTCCTGATGCAGTGAGAAATTTCCCTGCCTTTAGCTATTTAGAAGCATGAATGTCAAGGCTGGATCCTTTTCTGGAGGTTAAACTCTCCAAGATGTCCAATGGGTGCTTTGCTGTCATGTACACACTGAATGGTATGTCTGAAATTTAGGTGCAAATAAAAAAAAAAATTATTATCTGAAAACTGATACTTTGATATAGTTCTGTTTCTGAGATTGTTTTTAAAAGGACGTTTTGGGGATGTTCCATCTTAGAACAAAAGTTAATCTTTTAGCATCATAATTTATCATAAAACTAAGCTGTTATTTCCCTGTATACCATAGTAAATATCTTCTTTTTTTTTTCCTTAGCAGTATTTGAAACAAATTTTCTTTCATCCTGTTTGTACTGTAGTATCTACTAACACATTCTTGATCTTATTAGAGGCTCTGGGTAATATCATCATTATTAAAATTCAGGTAATAGCTGTTGTATCTGCACATGTAAGCTTTATATTCTCTGATAATGTGTAATTTAAGGAAATCTTTCCCGTGTTTGAGTCATGATCAGTATCTTTGTTGGTATTGAAGAGCCACTTAAAAGAAGAAAAGGTGGCAGAGAAAAACAGGAGTAATGTTGAAAGGAGGAGACCAAAGTTCATGAGCTTCAGTAATACTACAAGGGAGGGAGAGGCACACTAGGAGCAGGAAGGCTTTGACAGCTTTGGGCGGAAGGTAGAACACTGAGTGGGAGATGGAGATAAAGTCTTCCTTTAGCACTTTTTCTTTAGATCCTCGCTAGAAAACAAATCACAGCACAAGGAGAGAGGTAAGTGGAGTCTGTGAAAGCTACTTGTCTCCCTTCCAAACTTGTCAATGATCTATTTATTTCATTCAATCACTCCTGGTATATTCTTCTCTTTTGCTGAAGTGGATGAGAAATTATATTTGTTTTAAATCAATGGCAAGGCATGTAGTTGTATAGGAGTTGTGTTTTCATTTATGTCCTTTACATTCACATGCTATACAGGATTTAAAGAAACTATGACTGTAGAACATTACATGCTTTCAGGTCAATGGTGTCTCTTCCTTTTGCAAAGATTTGCCTACTGGTATTCAGTTAGGCAAATCATGATTGGCCTGACAAGAGTCAATAGCTTCTCGCCCAGGTTTCTGAAGACTGCATTTCACATAGAACCAGGTTCTGTGTTTGCTTGGTGCTGTAGTTTTTGTATTTGTTTGTGTGCATTCTCTTTGACCTCGATAACTTTAAACTAGAGCAATTTCCTTAAAACTATTTTGTCACTGATCCCCAGTGGTCAGTAGAGTCCACTCCAGAGTGAAATGTCATGCTCACCCAAAATGATACAAATGGTTTGAAGAGAAAAGGTTATTGTGGGCAAAATATGCCATAGTTTTTCAATTTTTGACTGTCTGTTGGGCTACAAAGTACAGCTGTGGTTTTCTTAAAAGTTCAAGTCTATTCTCATCTTCCAATTTGATTCATGCAGCATTTTGACGTTATATTTAAGCCTGATTAACTTTACAACATACACAATATAGAAACCATTTGCCATCAAAAAATTGTAAGGAAACAAGTTGGATCAGATTCTACTGATCAGATTCTACTGTCCTCACTTCTGGAATGTATGAGTATACATTCTACATTTCTTTTTATAATACGGAGTCCTCTCTCTGTTACTCACCTTACATGCATCAGTAGGATTGCACCAGTCCGTTTTGAATGATTACACATTACAAGGCAGTGCTTCTGCCTCCTGACACTGTGAACCTGACAGGCATCCTTTGGGCTTACTCAGGTACCTTCTGCAACATCAGAAAGGTGTCTTGCTGGACTTAGAATGACTGAGAAATCCAGCATCCTCTCAAAAGCTTTATTGCTTCTTTGTAGATCCCACTCCATATACAATTCAATAGATGGCATTCTGAAACATCTCAAGAATCAATAAATTCCTTCTGTTATAGGGCCTTTAATTCAAAAATGTCAGAAACTGAGGCTGTAACAGAAAAAATGCATTATGGGGCACTGATTTATGTGTGTGCTTGACCACACTGAACATTGAAAATTTGTTTCTATGCTGACAAATGGTCAGATCTGGCTACTTGTGGACATGTATTTACATTAAGGAAGGCACAAAAAAAAAATTAGAAATTGCTAGAGAAAAAAAGAACACAAACTGAAAATCTCATTGTGCCACTGTGTAAATCTGTGACTTGCCTTCTGTGTTGCACTCAGTTTTGGCCATCAGCTCTCAAAAACTGATCTATGACAAATAAAAAAGCTGAAGGATATGCAATGGTTTCCACATCAGGAGAGGTTACATAGGCTGGCATTCTGCAGGCTGAAAAACTGGTAACCAAATGGTGATAACAGAAGTCTCTAAAATCAAAATGGTTCAGAGAAATTGTGACTAGGCAATGACTGCTCATTGTTCCTCATGAAACAGAGATTGAGGAGTGAAATAAGGTAGGAGCAGGCTGAGATCAAACAGGAGGAAGTACTTTCACACAAAATGGGGAACTTAACTGCCATGTGATATTGTAGAAGAAAAATACGGATTTTAAAAGCTAATACGTCAGTATGTGGTAGAAAAGCCCATTAAGAACTATGAAATACAAAAATCTATGCAGCATAAAGATGCAGGTATAACCGCTTCCTAACTCATGCCTGCCATTCCAATTAGCATATGTGACAGAAAAGTACTTCTGTGTGTTTCTCTTGTGTTTATCCCTTTTCTGTGAACAAACATAAATAACTACCTAATGCCAGAGGCAGGAATCAAGGCTTCAATAGAGTTTGAGCTAGCATGACTACACTTATGCTCCGTTTTCACATGTTCTTACTGCACAGTCATTATAAGTATATATTTGCATTTGAAGCACTTGTATATGTGACTTTGTACGGACAGATACCAAACATACCTTTAGGCATTTTAAAGACTCTGAAAAAAAGCAAAAATAAAATATGAGAAACACCACTAGATAAATCGAGAAGAGGACAGTGAACCTCCAACTCTTTCTATAAAATTCACATTGCAGGAATTCCTTCTAAATGGGAAGGCCTTTGTCTGTAAATTGCATCAATATCTCATTAATTAAATTAATTTTTCTTTCTGTCTTCCTTTTGTTTTGTTTAATTAGGATATAGTCATTTACAGCCAAACCTCTGTTCAGTTGCTTTAAATATTCATTTCCAGTTGAAGCTTGATAATGAAACAGTATTCTGCAGCCCATTCAAACTGTTGCAAAGCAAAGCAAATTACCAAAGGGAAGGAATAAATTCTTTTTTTTCAAAAAAAACCCAAAACAATAGACTTAAACATACTCAGTACAAACTGGTTTCAGGCAAAGGGGAAGGCTGCCAGCTAAAAAGCAATTTATGTAATACGTTGGCAAGGAGGTAGGAAGCCAGTGAATAGAACTTAATGAGTTGACAGCTGTTGAGAGCTCCATGGTGTCGAATTGTAGCATTTGTTTCAATCAATTGCACATTCTGGGTAAGTGGGAGACTTAGGTAAAAGGGATATCCTGGGACCAGCCAGGTAATTTGTTCCACTGCCTATGAGGTGCTGAGATTCTAAACTGCCTGGTACAGAGGTTACAGAGCTTTACTCTGCACCTGCTGGAAAAGCTGTGCTTTGTCTGAAAGCGAAGTTTGTGTTCCGATGGGATGAGTACTCATGGTCCACCATGCCTTTGGTGATGAACAGCGTTAAGCTCTGCTGCCATTTATTTCTGTAGATATGCATTGCAGGTTTTTTCCACTGATGAGGAGAGTTTGCAGGAAATTCCTTTCCTACATATGCAGGAGTCTCAGTGTGTAGGACTGTGCAGTGTGCAGTCATTTTCAATACTGTATTTAATTTCAGAAGCATTAAAGAGAGTAGAATGTTTCTTAGTCCCTCCTACCTCAGCCCTGCATAACAATTTGTTACAGTCCGTATGGGAGTCCCATTTTGACTGTGTGGGTCTTTCTGCTCACAAAATATAAAGAACTGGATACAATCATGGTAGACTGCCCAGAGAAGTGGTTGAGCCACCATCCCTGCAGGTATTTAAAAGATGTGTAGATGTGGCACTTACGGACATGGTTCAGTGGTGGGCTTGGCAGCTTTAGGTTAATGGTTGGACTCAATGATCTTAAAGATCTTTTCCAACCTAAATGATTTTGTGATTCTTTAATCTTTCTTCTGATGCTTTGCACACCACTCTTCTCGAAGTATTCTCACAGCAGCTTATAAAAATTTTCTTCCAAGAGATACACGTGCATCTTCCCTGTCTTAAAAATTAAGCCATGCTGTGCTGACAGGTTAACTGCCCTGCCAAGGGTCTTTGCAAAGCAGTGGCAGAGGCACTCAGCTCTTCTGTGTAATTCCACACTTGTGTAAAATGGGTGATCAGACTGGGTGAAAACAATGGACCTTCTGACCTTGAGATTTCTGAATCAAAAGAAATCTCACTGAATACAATCTTTTTACTTGCAAAGTCTTATGCCTGATAAAGACTGTAGAGACAATTACAGGATCCCCTCAAAACTCTGTCTGAGTTCTGACAATGTCACTGCAGTGTCCCAGAGTGCAAAAATGCATATACTTGGATTTTACGTGCTGTTGCTAGTCAAAATCCTGATATGGATATAACTCTGCCAACTGTTGTCAGCTTAGCTTGCAATGCTCAGAGATGGTGTAACTCTGCCGGCAAAAACCCTTCTTGAGTCAGTACTGCTAGACCTAAAAGAAGTAGCTCTGCCAACTTGGATATGCCCTCATGTCTGTCATGGCAGTAATCTCCTAGTGTGATTAGGGCCTAAGTCTGAAAGTTAAGTGGTGAAAATGCAGAAGGCACCACCTTTTAATGTCAGTGGCTACTGTGAATTGTTTCTGGATAGTACAAGTGAAGCTACAATAATGCTACCATTGAGAAAGGAATTTTAAGGGAAAGTGAACTTCTTTCCTCCCAAGAGACACTAGAAACATAACATCATCCCAAAGCTATTGCTATAGCTCTTATAGCAAAGGAATATCAAATTTTGTCTTAGAACAAAATTTTTGATTCTTTCTGCTTTTGTAATTCTTGTGGAAAGGCAGAAACTGGTGTAACAAGAAACCTGATCATACACTTTTATCTGTCCAGTCAGGAACTGGAGTCCTTTAGATATGGGGTCAAATACTTCTTGCTACATTTTGGCTCTGTCCTGGTCAAGCTGTCCTATTGCTAAGACTAATATTAAATACTCTGTGGGCTAAAACTTGGTTGTCCATAGTCTGGAAGGTCTAAAATACACTGAAGTATATTACTAAAGGCTTTAATGGGCATTGCATAAAATCAGATAGAGTTTCTTTTGTGATTCCCAGTGTTGTCAATAGTATAATTAAAGTAGATGACAAAAATACTTTCTCAGAGTGCTACTTTCAACCAGTAAGTGTCTTAGTCAAATTCTTCATGCAGAAGCTTCTTCATTTCATAGTGGGCATGAATTTCATGCTGTCTTACAATCCTTACAAGAGGTCATTGTTGTCAAAAATGTTACACTACAGCAAATCTGAGTTTAGAAGCAAGTTTACTGACAGTGGAAAAGGTATTCTTATTGATTTAGAACTTCATGTCCTCTCTCTTTGTGATGATGTTCCCTTGGATACTTGTTTCCTAGTATCTCCCAGCTTTCACCATGGGAATCTGAAGACACAAGGAAGAACCTTGTAGTACTTGATGCTTGATAGAATTGCAAAGAAACAGAAAGCCTCTTCACTGGGTTTGAAGTGGAATTGTTGTTTTCCCTTTAAACAGGTAGAATTATAGATGATGTCAGCATGTTCTTGATGGTGTTTAAAGCTGCCTGAATTCCTTTGTCTAGCTCTCTTGCTCTGTAAGTGCATTCCAGCTGAGCATCTATTGGGCCATTAAAGCTAACTTTGTTCCTTTTTTCCATTTTACACAAACACAAAAGATTGATTTGCCTGTACTGCATTTAATCAAACTCACTAGAAAACTAAATAAATAAGCAAGGAAAATGGCCTTCTTATCCTTCACAGAGAGAAAATGTTCTGATTAGGCAAGGACTGCTGAGAAACCCAGCAGGGATAAGTGTTCACCAGGTTTGTTGTGCATGGGAGTCTGCCTACCCAATGGCAAAATTTTCTTGCATGACAACCATTTACAGCTTGGACCACTTCATGTGGCATTTTAGTGAAGTTCAGTTCAAAGTTAATGCACAGGAGGCATTTGTCATGTTCCACAGCTCATGAGGTTGAAGTTTACCTGGTTTCATCAGTACTTGATGGAACAAGTATGTTTTTTAAGCTGATGGATATATATTTGATGGGAGTATATGTCTTTGCTTGTTTAAGTTATGATTAGACAAACTTCTGTCTCTAACTTTCCTAAATTTTACCCCATGATTCCTGGTGGTGGTGGGACTGATTTCATTTACCTATTTACTCTTTTGTTGTCTGTTTTTTGCTAACATGTGGTGTGAAGTCAGTTCTCTATACCTCCAGTAAAGTTGTTAGTCTACTCATATTTGAAAAGGAAAAAAAAAAGTTAATGATAGAAAAGCATTATTTTTAAGCATCAGACATTTGGCAGTTGTATTGCTGGACAGAATCATGTCTAGAACTGTTTAACTTAATTTTTACTAGATTTGACTATGATAACATTGATATGTCAGTATTTCAGTATGTTAATGGTAATATATAACTTTTGTTATGTATAGAGATGTTTCTGTAGTAGCTGCTGACAATCATTTATATCCTATATTAAGAGAGGAAGGATGAACCTGTGATTAAGTGGCTGTCACTGTTCTTGGGAAATCTGAGTTCTACCACAGCCACCTTTGTGACCTTCTTTGTGTTTATGAACTTCTCTAATGTTTATAAATTAAAACCGTTTATGGCCCTTTTTTGCAAGTAAGTATGTTGTATATATGCTTACATACAGGTATTTAGTGGCTATTCCCCTCTGTCAAATGTTCTGCTCTGTAATTTTGTTCAGGGAGCAGTTTTAGGTGCTGATAAGTACCTAGTGTACCAGGCTTCATTCTGCATTTATTTATTGTATATTATGTTTATTCTGCATTTAAATGTGTGTGGGTACTGCCTTCCCCTTGTGAGCTAATGTGTGAATCCTGTGAGTAACAGTATTTAAATGCCATTTTCTAAGTGTGGGTTAATGTTTGGAGAGAAAGGGGAATATTTGTCTGGCAAGAATAGTCTAGTGCATTAATGCGAATATTCAAAGATAGTTGTTTATCTTATTGCACTCAGAGGTACTTACAATAATTGCAGAAGTTGTTTTAAGGCAAATTTATTTGGGGTGATTACGTTTATTGTTGCTTTATGAATAACATACCCCGTCACATTACATTTTAAGTGCCACAGTTTGGACTGCAGATCAAGGTATTTTATTCTTTATGAGTTTTACAGTTGCATATGCCAACTCTTTGTGGCCGATATAATAATGAGGAGTGAAAATTAAGAGAATTGCTCTCCAGCTTAAAAAAAATTATGGGAGATTACCATGCAGACCATAGGGTTGGCTTGCCCATCACTTCTCATGTGATGCTGGGAGGGATGCTGTGGGCTGGCATGATGCTCCAGTGCAGCCAGAGCACAGCTACTGCCCCTCCACCATCGCTTGCTAGCCTTTTATAGACAGGCTGCAACCTATTAGGCTGCACTGCCATCAGTGTTTAATATGTGAACGTGCTCAGGTTTTCTCCAGGGAGCGATGTCTGCTGGGAGATCTCCCATATCTTTAATTTTGTGTTAAGCCTCATTTGTAAGAGATTATGAGATCCAGCAGTAGGTACTACAGCAATAGGAATACTGCTTTAATAGAAACAGGACTTGTATGGTTTTATTAATGATCACATAAATAGAAATGCCAGTTAAATTGCTTATGTGACTGCCTCTTTGCTACACAGTTACTGTACTTTACAGATTTGTTTCTTTTGAATCATGTGTTAGGGGGGAGTACAACATGGTGTGCAGATTTTGAGGTTTAAGAAATTGTCATTAAAGGTACTGTGGTGTGCTTAGTTATTTATTTCGTGCTCAGAGTGATCCAATCAATAACAGAACAAAATCAAATACAACTCCCTCCCCTCCGAGGAGAAAAGACAAGCTAAATAAAGATGTCCAGAAGAAAATGCCAGCAAACGACATATTGATTTCCAGCAAAGGAGCAAAGTGTAAATGAAAAATATTCTTCTGACACAGTTATTAAGTGCCAGCTAGCACGCAAAGAAAAACCCATTTACTCTTACTAGAGGCTGAGTCTTCAAAGGGCAGCTGATTCATCTCAAATCATTTGAGTCCCTAACTTTCCGAAACATAGGCTTCCCTTTACTAAATGTAAAGGAGTTTTCTGTATTTAGGCTTTGCTTTGAGAATGTAAAATGTTTGCTGAAGTTCTGATTGTATACCAAGCAAGCAGAGAACTTGTTTTCTCCCCATTTTATGGCAGTATAAACAGAAGCATGAGAAAAGGACGTAATTTTGCTGATGTAAAGAGTGAATTTATGACAGTATCAAGAGTATAAAGTCAAGTACCATGAGGGCTCTGATTCAATGTCCTTGGCAATTTGGACTGGGGCAATTTAAGAAGTTACTGCTTTCAAGTCATCTGCCCTGCCCTTCTGGTGGTGAAGTAGATAGCATTTTGTTTTTCAGCAAGTGTAGTTTATAGCCCAGCATATTAATAAAATTATTTCTGTGGCAGTTTAAGTTAATACATCAGAATGAGTGCATAAGGGGCTAAAACCCACATCAGCAGGATGTTAAATTCTGACAATAAGCTGGGTTTTTTCCTACATGCCTCTGAGAATCTGTATTTGGCTTTTGCTTCCTGTGACCTGCTTTAAGCAGATGCTGGGAAGGGGGAGAAAGTTGAAGCTTTTGCTGCCCTGTGTGTTTGGCTGGTTGTTGGTTTTTCTGAGGGGATAACAGCACGGGGGATACCACTCTGAAACTATTTTCAGACCATTTCTGAAAAGAAATGTCTTCCATTTGAAGACTCTTGGGCAAGGATTGGGAAACACTGTGTAGATTGATGGGATATTCAGGAAGTCGAACTCCCAAGCAGTGCTTGAATTTCAGCAGTTAATCCTTCCAGCAGCTCTCACTGGTTTCAGAGTGGGAGTTACTGTGGGTTCAGCTGTAATGCTTGATTTCTAGCATTAAGATATTTAGTTATTTTAGTTCATGATGGGTACACCTAGTGTACCTTTCTTAGAGAGTTTTCACATACATCACCACCATCTGCATAACTGCGGTTATACTTAAAACAGAGAATTGACAGTATCTGTTTCAAGTAACAGGTTTCTTTCAATAAGAAATAAAAGCATAATAGGGAAGGGGAACAAGTTGTATCAAGTGATGAAAAGGGCACACTCAGCATGAAAATTCTTTCTGTGTGATTATTCTGAGGCATTATGCTCAGATAATGACCTCAATGTATAAACACACAACTTTCATCTTCAAGGTACTTCTTCTTCAGAAGAAAAACGCATATGGGAAGGAGAATACGGTTGATAAAGCAGGAAAGAGAATCTTCTCTCACATCACAGCTGTATCCTTTGTGTTAAAACCAATAAGTGGTATTTTACAGTCCAGTTCAAAGCTCTTGCAAATCTTGATGGTTACACCAAATAGGCTGGAAAAGACTTGCTGGTGGATCCTTTCCTAGTTCAAGATGAAAAGACCACTGTGCTGTTAGAAAAGGAAAGAAACAGAAGAGCAGGTGACTCTGTGGGCATATGTAATCAATAAACAACCAATCTAGATTCATGGAAGTGAAATTTTATTTATTTATTTAGCTCCTAAATAGTATGTAATTTCTTCAGGCCAAGAAATAAATTGAAAGGATTTAGAAGGATTTGCTTATCAGCAGAACACCATGAAGAATTACATTCCTTATGCTTTTGGGAAGGTACATTGAAGTTGGGTTAAGCTGCTGTGGTTCAATACTTCTTTTTCCCCTGTCAGGATGCCTTGAACAACAGATGAATTAATCCTCCCCACTTCCCTTTCTCCTCTCTTTGCCCTCCCTTTACTTTTTCTCTCTTTGCCCTCTCTTCTCTTTCTCTTCCTGCTCACACTTGCTCACAACATCATCACCCTTCCCACTGCCAGCAGACAGAGACAAAAGGCAGAAACATGATTTTTCCCTGTTGTCTTTATGCAGCTCTGGCACAGAACAAAGTCTCTGAAATTTGTCATCAAACCTGGTCAAGAAGACTCAGACTTTACAGTCTTAATGAACTATTGATTTTATTGAGACAGGCTTTTGGTTTTCAAAGGACTAATTCAAGCTTTCAAGGCTGTTTTTAAACATAACTGCCCATGAATCTGGATTGACGTAGAATTGGGAGGATCATTTTTTGCTTTCTCTTACTTAACTGGCTAGTTCCTTAATCTCTTGTCTGCCACAGTAATGGACAAAGGGCTGATTTTGTTAGGGGGTAGCTCTCTCATGATCCTTACTTAATAGTATAATTTGATGGCAAATCAGCTTTTATGTCCAGTCGGGAACATGCAGCCGGGACATCCACTTTTGCTGGGCTACTGTTGAAGGGTATATGCCTGCTGGTTACCTATCAGCCTCTTGGTAGGTAAGCTACCAGCCTCAGTGACAGGACCTGAAGGAATGGCATGAAGCTCTGTCAGAGGAGGTTTAGGTTAGACGTTAGAAAAAGGTTCTTTGTCCAAAGGCTGATTGGGCACTGGGACAGGCTCCCCAGGCAAATGGACACAGCACCAAGGCTGCCAGAGTTCAAGAAGCATTTGGACAATGCTCTCAGGCACTTGGTATGATTCTCAGGTCTCTCCTGTGCAAGGTCAGGAGCTGGACTTTGATGATTCTGGTGGTTCCCTTCCAACTCAGAATATTCTGTGATTCTTGCTCTGAGCACAACTAGCTGAGAGGCTGTGCTGGATACCTTTACTGCCTGTTTTGGAACAACGGAGAGAAATATGTAATGTGTTTGTATTATATAGTGATGGTGAGTATGCAAATACTGACTTGATTTAGAGTGAATTAGATTGGACTGAAGATAGATAAGCCAAGCTCTTCCCCACTAGAGCATGTACACTAATGGTATTCCTGCCTGGATTGCTTGGGCAATGACTTCCTCTCAGTGCTGGTAGTTTCTAGTATTTCCTTGAGGACACTTCTCCATAGCTGATAAAGATCACTGTGGAGATTTTTCTTGGTGAAAATAATCCTTTTTTCTTTTCTTTTTTTTTTTTTTTTTTTTTTTTTTTTTGGCTTAATTTTTTCCACTTTTTTTTTTTTTTTTTTAAGCACCCTAAATAGTTCATCTTTCTTCCTGATGTCCTTTTTGACACTTGTAGATATTTATCATACTTTTAGTCCTTATTAAGTCAAGTTCTGGTATTTTGCTAAGCCTGTCTTGTTCATATATCTCTCAAGTTCTTTTCTGTCTTCAGTGGCTCTTCCCTGAATCGACTCAAATTACTCTCAGTCTTTTGACATTGAATCGTCCAAAACTAAATGTAATGAGCTATTCTCTCTTCCTGCGAGTTGTAGTCTGGTTGAAATCAATGCCAATTTAAACCAACAGAGTATTTGGCCCTCTTGGTTTTGTATTTACCTCAAATGAGCTACACAAAGCAGAATTACTAGTTTGGTATTCTTTGATACATTGCCTCTGCAGAGGCAGACACAACCTCAGCATCAGTGTGTGGGGGTGCAAGTGGCTTGCACGTATTTCAGGCCGTGTCTGTCCCATGATAAGAAAATACATGTTGTTCTATCAAGTGCTAATGGGATGGAAAGCTTTAATACTCTTTAGCAACAGACAGTGGATCCAGGACTCTCCTTAGAAGTTTATACAGTCCCAAATTGCAGCTTCTTTTGTAATACCTCATTATGATTTTTGCAACATTTCTAATATTTTCCCATTCGTATGAAGATTCTTTGTATCTGTGTGTAGTAGTTTGGATTTGTCCAGGCAGTCTCTGAGGTCTGCTATACCGTAATGAATTCCAGGGTATTTTGCAAATAAAGATTAAAAATAAAGTGAGAAACAAATGTAGAAAGGACAGATGAAGGATCCTCATTTAATTGAATAGTGTGAACAGAATACAAAAAGTTTTTCAAGAAGCTCAGCTACCAAACTGTGAAAGGTTGAGGTATTCAAGCTAGAAATGACACCTAGTGAGACAGACACTTCATCTGTTACCTTCTTCTGGCAAGACAGCAAATGCCTTAAACCTATTGTTTTCCAAGAAACATCTTGGTTTCTAGAAGACAGAACAGCATCACTGCTTTTTGCCATTCTGAGGCAGCATTCATACTGTATGCTGTTACACAAAGAAGACAATACATAGTCTATATTCCATAATAAATTTGAGATATTTAGAAAATACAGGAGTATGGAAGCAATGGAAGGAGTCAAGTGGTTGTCTTTATGAAAAGTTTGGTGACTTTCAGCTCTGCACATTTTAGGTGTGAAAGGCAAATGCAGTGCCCAGGTTAACACAAACAGTGTTTTTCCACTCTTGGAGAGATATTTGTGCCTGGCATTTTGTTATGGTCGTATTTCAAGAAGCACTGTAAATTGTGGTTCCTTGGTGGCAAACAGATTTACAGTTCTCTCACAACAAAGCATTAAGTGTTGCTTTTCAAATAATGGTGTTGAATTGGAAGTAATCTGTACAGTGTGCAGAAGAGTTTCAAGAAAAAGGCAAGTAGGGAAATTGAATCCTACTTTACCAAGTGAAACAACTGCCAAGTATGTAATTCTGTGGGAATTTGTCTGGGGTTTGAATTTATGGGTCCTTGTCTTTTCTCTCCTACTAGAAGGGAAAGCTCTATCATTCTTGGGTGTGTTGTTTATAATTTCATAAAGCTGTTCTATGACAGGATTTATTTTACCCAGCATGCTTAATCTTTCTCAAATAGCAGTGCACCCCAAGAGCATGGTGTCAAAAAAAGTTTGCAATTGGGAAAAGGAAGATTCAGCACCTGCCATTTTGTGTAGAACAAAGGAGCAAAGGTTAAGGATCTGATACGTAAACTAGGGCTTTGGGCAGTTGAAAGATTGGACAGGAATGGAGTCATCTTGAGCAGGTCTTGCCCCACCATCCCAAATTTTTTTGCACTATACATCCCACACCAGTACGTACAGTGTAATGAACAGAGATGTAGAACCATCACTGTGGCAAGATTGAAGAGGCACTTAGAGTGAATAATTAGGAGGAGGTGATTACAGAACTAATAATTCACAGAAAGGAATGGGAAGCCAATTCAGTGAAACTGAAAGAATTTGAAGGTAAATATGCCCATAAATCCTCTGGGGTGAACTCAGAGTTTAGCACTTTCTCCTACCCTGGTTTTATTCCAAGGCAATTTCATTAAACGCTGGAGAGAGGGAGAGAAAAAATAATAATATAAATGCCATAAAAAGTCTTTCAGAGGAAGGAATAAAAAGGGTTCCTGCCAGAGAAAGATTTTATTGAAAGTTATTATAATACCTATCTTTAGTTTTATGTCCTTTAATACAGGCCAAGTAATTTCAAAGCTGGGATTCTTTAAAAATGAAATACATATTTTAAAATAGTGTCGTGTGACTTATTATTTTTAATATAGAATTTTGCTAATATGGGGAGGAGAAAAATATTTTCTCTCTCATGTTCTTTCCAAGGAAAGCACAAACACTGTTTCCATCATAGCATATGGAAAAGTTTCATTACTATCCTGTTGCCTGTACATAAGAATGTTTAGCATTTACAATCCCTAGATCACTGGGAAGACACTAAAGAATTAATCTGTTTACATCCCCTGGGACCAATGGGTGAGTATAGTCTGAACAATTTCAAAAATGGGGAAAGGGAACCAGAAATGGGATAGTGCTTTTGCTTACTGCTTCATAGTGAGCTGTTTCTGATGAGAAGAAATTAAGTTAGTGGAGGGATTTCTAGGGTCTCTGCTCATCAGCCTCTTCTGTCTTGTGGGAACAGCAAATACAGTAATTGTCCAGTGAAAATTCTCAACTCCAGGAGGGTTTTGAAAGGTACAGATTCCTGTTAGAAGAAGTAATGGTCTTCTGGATGTTTCCTTGACTCTGTTTCTGTGGTCAGGAGTTTGCTGCTCTTCCTCACTGAAATAACTTTATTCCTTTGGGATGATTCAGATGTTGGTATTTGAGCGGAAGGTGCATGGAAAACCAATATGTGGTGGGACTAGAAAATCAGTTAATGATGAATTGTGATGGAAAGTACTGAGATTAAAAATACAAGATAGGAAATGGCAACACAGATTAGTGTACTTCTATTTTCTGTGGTTTTTAGAGATCTCATTAATGACCTTAAGTCTAACACCACTTCTGGAGGCTTTTTTGTTTTTCTAACTCTCATTTTTATACATGCAAAATCAGCACCATGAGATAAACAGCAATCACAGAGCAAGAAAAGCTGGAACATCGAGTGAAATAGCATGCAGTGGAGATGGGGGGAAAGGATGGAGATTAATTGGTTTCTCAGGTCCTGGCACAAGGACTTCCCAAACCAAGTATGGGGTAATTAGTAGCCTTGGAAGTATGTTTCTACATTTAATTTAGCTGATCACTTCCGAAAATGCATCTAAACTTTTATTACCTACCAGTATCCTGTTGCAAGGAGTTGCCCAGTTAAAAAAAAAAAAAAAAAAAAAAAGAAAAACCAACACCCAAACAACATTGCGTAAAGAAATATGACCTGTTTTTTTCTGGACATGCTTACCTTTATGGTTTGATATGATGCCCTTAATAAGCAAGAGGGGTAAAAAGAGTTATAAAGGAACTCCCTATTCTTTACAAATAGTGAATCATATTGTCAATTCAATTGGATTTGATTCCAAGTTATTGTTGCGTGAAGCCCTTACATCCAAGCAAGTAAGTAGGTAATCAAATAGATATAACTGCTGGTAAGTGGCAACAACACATTGTTATAATTTTTATGTTTATTTCCTACTGGAGCAAATCATCACTATTCTATGAAAAGTGTGAATTGTCAGATTTTCAACTAAGAGCAAAATTCATACACTCTAAATCCAACCTGGAAACCAAAACAATTGACAGGGCTTTAGAACTGAGCATGGATTTCTAGTAGTGATGGGTATTTTATTCATTATTCACAGTGCTATCCTTAGCTTTAGACAACTATAGTATAAATCTCCAGTTTCACTAACTACATTTCACCTGCTTAAAAATTTCATGCCGTGTAGTTTTGTTTACTAAATTGTGCTAAATTACTTTAAATTCATGCAATTAAAAACTAATATCTTTCTACCCAGGGATAGCTGCATTTCAGTGTTGGAAGATGTGATCACTGTATAAGTTATAAAGTTTATCAGGATAAATAATACTTTCTAAAACATATGACAGGACCAGAAGAATTGAAAAATGTAAATTTCTGTTTTTTGCATTTCTCCTTTCATGTCCCTTCACTGAGCAGACAAAATTTTAAAGCCAGCTTGTCTTAAGAGAGAAGTCAATAGGATTTCTTCCACTTTCAATGACTGAAAGATGTTAAAAAAATGACCTTGACATGTAAGGCAGGAAATTTCTTTGTACAGATTACCTCCAGTTCATTTTAATCTTGACTTCCCATTGAGGCAAGATTATAAAAGTGTTTAATGAAAGAATTTAAGCATGAAATGACTGCAAGATCACATCCTACAAAACATTGCCAAATGGCAATGCTGGGTATGACTAACACATAGAATAGGGATACCCTTACTTCAAGGCTGTTTTTTTACAAACACTCTATTTTTAATGATTTTTATTTACAGCTGACCAATCCTGTTTTTCTGTCTTGATTCTATGTAAGCCACAGAAATCAAGACTGAGGAAATGTTATTCTCGGACTGATCTTTCTGACTAACTTCTTGGTTCTGTTTTTTATCCCTTAACTCAAATACAAAGAGAGAAGGGGAGAGCAAGGAACTTCTAGCAGGGGTCAGAGGTACTCCATAGCTCCAGGGGCACAGGAGACTAAAGAAAAGGCTGAGACCTCAGAACACTTATTTAAAGGAAAGAGGGAACATGTTGGAGACAGCCATAGGAGACATAGGAGGGTTAAAGGAGATCTTATTTAGAGCTTGAGAGGGGTTTTTTTCAGGAATAAGGATTTGAAAGTCTTGTCATGATGTGAGATTCTCAAGAATATTCACAGAGAGTACTGAAGTACAACTGCCTTGCTCCTGAGTTCAGCAGTGCTTCCTGCCTGATGAGGAACATTTCAGTTGTTTTGTTTCAGGAGTTATCCCACTGATCCTACTGTTCAGCAGAATAGGCAACTCTGTTCAAGAAAAAGTTGTTAAGGGAGACAGTTTCAACAGAAGCCATAGTTTGAGCCAATGCTGCTGAGCTGGGGTAATTTTGTATTGTGTGCAGGAACATTACAACCTGTATCCAGAGGCTGCCACAGATTCTCCCTAATGGTCTGCATTACTAATTCAACTAATTGCAGCAATTACAGACAGGAGATGCTGCTGGGAAGAGACACCAATACACTTCTCTCTAACATGCTGCAGTACATGCTGCTCATTAATTAGATCAACACACACACACACACACNAAAAACCCCAACCCCTAACAAATAAACAAATCAGCAAATGAATGTGCTGAAGCCTCTAAAGGTTGTGAACAATCACAGTTTGGCATAAGCATGTTGGACATACCTGACACATGCATCAGTTCTTCAATACGCAACAGAATGTTTGCATAGGTATTTACTGTCCACCAGATTCCCAACCCAAGAAGTGCACTAACAGAGCAGGAATTACCTCTGCCTCAGAGTGATGCATCGGTTGCAGCAAAGAGTACTGCTAGCTGCCTGAGTGATGCTTATCTGGGTCTATCTTGTATATTTTTCTCTGCAGAAAGTATGTTCAGTCTGAACATGGCTCATGTGGTAAGTCTCTCAATAAGTGCCTTCTGGCTGACCCTACGTGATACTGGTATTTATTGAGGAGCCCAGCATCTTCCAACCAGACACATCTACTGTGGCTCCTGGAGGATGGTTTGCCAGCTAAATAGGCATCATAGCCCACTGTACTTTGTTCAATAGTATCAGTGTGATCCTCCTGCTGACCTAAACAGCCCAGCAGGTGCATAGCACCTGTGCACACCTGAAATATTCAACAGCACAGGATAAGCATTGTTCCTTTGACAGGAGACTCCAGCTCAGTGGAGGCACATTTACACAGGCCTATCTGGAGTGCTTGGTACAACTTAAATATTTTAAAAGTTACAAATCTGAAACTTTTTTTTCTTGGATACTTAGCTGCCTCTGTAGCAGCCTCTTGACTTGCAAATAACTCTCTCTTTTTTTTTTTTCTCCTTTGTTCCTTTGCTTCACATGCCAGACAACAGATGACATCGTTTCGTCAGCTGAATGTTCCAGTGATGATGAAGATTTCATTGACTGTGAGCCCAGTACAGGTAAGTCAGGTCAGTCTTGTTTTGCTAGCTTTCTGATTTCATTTGCAAAAAACAATGCATACATATATTTATATGTGTAAATGTATACATATAGAATTATATATGTATATATGTGTGTGTATATGTATATATATACATTTATGTATATATACACTGTATATAAAATAAAATATACAGCCAAGCATCGGATCCCATGGACTTGGCATAAGCAAAACACAGATATGTCATTGCTATTTGGTTTATATAAAGTTGTTTGCAGAAGTAGAAGTTACTTTACTGACACAGTGGTAAAACAAAAATGTCAATGTGGAGTGTGACAGCTAATGAAGATTTATGAAGTGGGGAGGGTGAACATTTGAAAAACAAAAGAGAAACAAAAGTGAAACAAAAATGGGTTACTAGCAATGTTTAATCTTTCTTAATTGCTCTGAAGATGGATGTTAAAGGATACATTTGTCCATGGGATTTTGAATACAGTTAACATGGTAATGTGTTTATACTAATTTTGTTTCCTTGAGCCCAAAGAAATTGGGGAGCACCAAAACATAGTTCTAACATAACAAAATTAGTAGTAATTCTTGCCTTGTTATCTGCAGTGATGCTTCAAAATGTATCCATTAAAGAGTCAGAAGGACTGGCCATGTGAAACTGACTCAACTTCTCCCTTTCAGATACATTTTGATATATTGATGGCTTTTCTTTCTGGCGAGATATAAGATGTGATATCCAGCAGGCAACTGCAGTCTATTTTATTTCTTACAGGCTTTTTCAAGTCTTCTTTTTTGAGGCTTGCCATGAGTTAAGCATTTCTATAATAGAGAACAGACATCATCGAATTTCTGTGTACATTTAAAAGAAAAAGAGGGAATTTGGTTAGAGTTTTTTTATCCTTAAAAGCGAAACATATAAATAGTTTAGGGGGATTCTTTTGTTTAGCTTTGTTTTTTTTTGTTTTTGTTTTGTTTTGTTTGGGATGATTTTTTTTTTCCTTAAAAAAAATCCCAAGAAAGTATTATAAATGTTCTGTTTCTAGTGTCCTGAAGCCATTTGAGTAACACAATAATAACATTAAAATTCACCCAAGGCTAGCTGTCACATTTCTTTTCAATTCGTTGTGCTGTACCTGCATTTTTGGTAGAACTTGATCCTGCAGTAACCTGAGATTGGCATTGCCTTGTAGCTGGGAACTTCCACCTGTACCTTTGACTTCCCTGTGATGGCAGGGAAGGCAGTGACACAGTGACTGATGCTAACAGATAGCTCAGCCTACTTCCCATCTCTTTTTTCATAGATTCTATGGGGTTTTTAACTCCCCATCTGGAATAAAAGTGGTCCAAATAATACTAGATTGTGAAGCATATATAGTGTGGATACTAAGAGTTTCAATGAAGGTAGTAATGAAATGCCAGCACAGTGATTATAATGTAAGTGAGGCATGAGATTAATAGAACCATGCTAAAAGCACTAATGTACCACAACTGAGATGCGACTGAATGGATAGAAGTAATTTCATTAAGGCTTCACTAACGTGTCAAGAATTCTTTTTTTATTTATATTCTGTTTGCCAAGTATTTCAATTAAAGGACAAAATGAGGTCTTTATGAGACTCCTCCTCTTGTACATTTTTGTTTCAGAAATCACAATTACTTCAATGGCTAGAAATTGTAATAGCAATGTTTACAGCTCGTGCTGCCAGCAGAAAAATCAAAGTTTGAGGAGAAATTTGGTAAAACAGGATGTTTAGCATGAAATTTCAGATTGTTGTAGAGCAACATTTCCAAACTAAAAACATCTCCTTCCTGACACAGTTAGAAATCTAATGCTACAAACAGGTACAAACTGGATTTGTAAAAATGACACGCCTTTGAAAATCCTGCTAAACATTACAGTTGGCAGCTGTAAGTCCCTACAGACATTTGAATATCTGCTGTGTAAAATAATATGATTTGCTGACAATCTGCTGAAGGTTCTCTCCTAAACTACTAGACGTTCTTGTGAATTTCACCCAGTATTTGTTATTGCACCCTGCTCCTCTTGCAGAGGAAGGTGGAACACATGAGCTACTGAGATCTGAATCTTTTCTTGGGAATTACTATGACATTGAGAATAAAAGTTAGCTTGATTATATGTAAAAATAAGTCTCCCAGATGGTCCTTGCTGATGAAATCTGCACTTCCAGATTTTGAGCTTTCCTGATCTCAGAAGTGCTGGTGTACAGTTTTGCTAGACGAAGGAGGAATATGCAGGTCGTTTTTGCATAAACTTAGCTGATTCCATCATAATAAGAAGGAAAAGTAACAGGTTTATGGTGCTTCTCATTTTCTTTGTCTATCTTACTGTCTGCATTCCCAGTGCTTCCAGTGTCTGCAATACAGCCAGTATCAAAGCACTCACGCAGCCCATTCTGCTCTGGATCACTAAAGCAATCTGAGCCAGCTTATCAAAATCCAGTGGTGCTGGCTTGGCTGAGCAGATATGTTTGTCTTTACACTTCACCAGCCAAGTCAGGATTCTGGTCACATGCCAAGATCTGGTATTTAAATATATACATCATGGAAAGAAAAGATCCGGATTATCCTGCTTGTATTTTCTAGTGTGTGGGTTTGGATTTTTTTTTAAACTTAATGTTGGTTTGTTGTTGTTTTTTTTTTTTTTTAATTGGGCTCATTTGAAGTTTATTCATCCTGTTCTGTTGACAGGTTGCTGCCTTCTGGCTTGCCTGATCCTTTTTAGAGCAAACTGAAAATTAAATGACCTAACCCAGCACAGTCTCCTTTTTGTTGCTCTGATAATGTGTAGCTTTTAAAGCTCTTGAGTTTCTGCCAGACACCAGGACTTTGGCCTTCTATCACCCACAGTGCTATAGTCCAGTAATGCAAAGGTTACTGAACTCACTACTGCAGCTGTGAGATATGATACACATCACTGTGAACCTGCTGTGCAATAGCCAAGACAAGGGCAGCAGAGAATGTGGCCCTGCAAATCAGAAATTTTCAGATTTCATATGGACAGAATCAAATCCCAATATCTAAACATATTACTTTGGTCCTAGTCCTGAATCTGAGGCAGTACTCCAGAGAGTCTGTTTTTGAAGCCTTTGTTTCTGGTGTACTCAAAGGCTGAAAATCATGTTCTCTTTGAGGCTAAATATCATATGAGAGCCATTTGGCAAGGTCTTATTGCCACTTAATAAGTACTACTGATTCACTGTTGAATCCAAGACCTGAGTCTCGTAAGCATATGATCTGCATCTGAACATTTACGTCTCTTTAAAAGAAGCTCGTGTGAAGGCAATTTCCTCACTGCTCCCTTCAGGATTTTCCAGGCTGTCTTGATACACTCACTGTAGAAGGCCTGCTACCACTTTGTGCCCCTCTTCCAAAAGTGATTTCTTTTGGGAATTCTGTAGATCCACTTGGTTAAGAAACAGAAGCTGTCATGGGACCTTTTCTGACTGAAGTAGCCAACAGACATCACCTGTAGACATGCATGTATATATAAGGGATTATTTTAAGAAATGGCAATTACAGCTGCCATCCAAAACCCATTGGTATTTTATGTAATGCCAAAGAAACCACTGTATGTTCCGGGATTAAACACACTCAGTATTCATCTTATTGCAGACAAACTTAGATACCCTTGTATCTCTAGATCTCTGAGAATGGCTTAAAGTAAGTGATACAGGGGGTATAAAACTGTTCATCTGCCCTGAAGAAGCGTTTACTTAACAGTCAAGAGTAGTTCATCCCTTGTCCCTATGGAAATGTTGCTTGTCCCAGTACATCATCAAAAAGCTTCTTGTTTCTGCCCCAGAAATATGATGGTTTTCCCTGGTATTAGTACAGGACACTCTTCTGGCCTGTTTCAGGGAGATCTGAGGCTCAAATATTCAAGTTCTGCAAAGCTCAAGCCAGGGTTCTGAGACTGTGCTTTTGAACACAGCTCCGTGATGGTGTTTGGTCACTCAACCACTCTCAGAGAATGACAGATTTGTAAGGAAAATATTTTTACTCTGGACTAGGAAGCACTGTGTGAGAATGAAGAAAGCAAGCATTTATCTTTCCAGTCAAATGAGGAGCACCCCTGCAGTCTTGTCTTACTGAGATTTCAAAACCTTGAGGATTACAATTATGTTTTTTCTGTCTCCTCATCCTGTTGCCCTTGTTCCTGTTAAGGATGTCCATTAATGGAGCACTCTGGCACCAGACAGGCTGTCTGCTGGTGGCCAGGCAGCTGATTGGGATCACAGCCCAAGCTGCTCACTGGTCTACTCAAAATAGTGAGACCCAAACACTCGCCAATTAGCCTGAAGCCCATAATACAGCCTCTTGAAATCATCTGTAGGGCTTAATCCTAGCTCCCTGGCTTGACATATCCTGTGTTTCTTCAGTGGTGCAGTTGCCAGTTTTCCCTTCCTATCTGCCCATCAATTTCTTCTGTGATTTTTTTTTTCTAGAGAAATTTATTCTGTGTTTCCGAAAAGACTTCATATATAATAAGGCTGGTATTGTCTAAACACACTGGTAAGCTTTTCCTATGAGGGACTGGAGGCAGCAGTAGAGATGCCAAAATCTACAGTTCTTTGCACTGGAAGTTATAGAGTGTTTTGTACACATACCCACACACAGGAGACACATACCCTACAGGTATGGTGTCTGTATCTATAATTTACTGGCCTGTACCCATCCACCTGCAGGCTGTCTGGGTCAGAGATTTATTTGCAGAAAGCAGGCAGAATCTCTCTTCCAAGAGTCTACAAACAGCTAGCACAGTACAAAAACCAGTATGCTGAAAGTGAAGAAAACCAAGAGAACTGCTGATTTGGCTGTTGTTCTCCATAACTACATCAACCTTCTTTAATCACCTAGGGAATTTTCACTGCTCCCCTAAAAGACATCCCCCACAATCCAGTGCCCACCTCGTCTCTTCCTCTGACAAGCAGGAGTTCTGCTCCGTTTATGATGCTGTGAATAAGAAATGGCCTTTAAACTCGTGTGCATGCCTTTGAGTACTCAGAGAAGTAGACTTCCCATCTCACAGGCTGAATACCATGGACCCAAAGGTGTCCCAAGGTGTAATAGCATCACTTGTTTGATGGAATTTCCTAGCTACAATCTTATAGCCAAAACAAAACCAAACAAGCAAGTGTTACTAACCAATCATGCAGATGACTTACAAGAATTTTGGTTTTCTTTTCTTTTTTTATTTCTTTTTTTTTTTACATCAGGAATACTGAGATTGATTTTCAGCATATTGGTCTTTCTTCCTATGTGAACTCCAAAGGCCCCACCCATGAGGATATTTTATCTATATATGCACTATATATACAGTGTGCATATATGTCTATGTGCTAAAGTAATAAATTGCCAATATCAGCAGTAGTCCCTATCATCCAATCACATGTTTACACAGAAATTCATGCCTTCATCTAACCCTGGCATTCGCTGGTGTGAACAGATGCATGATATTGTTATATCTTGGTGAACAAAGCACGTTAATTTCTTTTTTATTTTAGAGTTTTCCTTTCTTCCTTTTATTTATTTGTTTACTTTTAATTGATAATTTCATCTACCAATTAACCTTGGGGTAGGGTGGGGCAGGGAAAACAAAAAAATTATACAGATATATCAATCGATATATACACACGTACTCCGTGTATATATAGATAGATATATATATTGTATATATTTGAAGAACATTTTCTATCGTTTCACCTCATCTTGTGCCGCATGAATTTTTGGTGATTGATATTTTAGTTTCTTTTATATTTCTTTCCCTTTTATTTTTTTTTTGGCTCGTAATCGTGCCATACCGCTATTTTTTAATTTTTAAAATCATTGCTGTACTTCTCAATTTATATTTTTGGAGTTCTTCCAACAAAATAATGATTTAATCATCTCAAGAATGAGATATAGATCTGCAAAACAATAAAGGCAACAAAATCTTTTCTTGCCATCCTTAAGAAATCCACTATTTTGGACATCCCAAGAAAGTTGTGTGCAAAAGAATGAAGAGTCTTAACCTTCCTTTATTCTTATTTTCTCTTTTCCCTACCTCTTTTAAACTTCTGCAAAATCTCTATCCTGTTTTTTCCCTTTTCCCTTTTTGTTCAATCAAGTTCAGGAAAAAGAAAACATCCATAAGAAAAAAACCTCCCCTTTACCCCTGAGTTCTCCCAGAAAAAATTCTTCCAATGTAAAGAGCCCTACAAACTGCAGATGGCATAAAAAGAATTTTATTGCAATGCAGAGTGTCTGTTGTATCTTTTATTTCTGGGTCAGTGCAAGATCATTTTTCTAGCATGCTGTAGTTTAGCTGATGTAACTAACCATGGCCTTCATTAACTGGTGCATGGGCTGTGATGATGCCATCTTGTGTTCCATCAGAGCTACGCATTCAGGCTAACCGAGCAAGTCCGTAGTGTATGATTTGGGGGGCTATCGTTTTGATTTTCATTTTTATTTACATTATAATTTATTCTTTTTGGAAGAGTTATGCCAGTGCTGTTGGCTGCTTCTCGCAGCCTCAGAGTTATATATCTACTTTGTTTTATGGGATTTTTTTTTTTGCTCTTTTTTTATTTCTCAAGTAGCAATTTTGCGTCTTGTTTGTGTCCATCTGTCTTGTCACTGTGTCTTGGAGTCCATTGGTCCAGTGTTATGTGATTCTGTTCTCTGTTTGTAAGCTGGTGTTCAGCTCCTCAGCGCTCTGTCATCCCTCTTCCTTTTCCCTTCCTCTCTTCCCCTCCTCACCTGCCTGAGGGGGATCCACAAAGAGGCACCAAGCTTTGAATAACGTTCTGAAGCTCCGAGGCTTCAGGATGGATGTTGCAAGATGTCCACTCAGCTTCATAAGAAAGACCAAGTTTGCAGCTGTTCTGTTTTCAGTAGTTCTCAAACTCTGTTATAATTTCATTCCTAGAACTGGCCAACTGGCATGATGCTGAAGTGACTTCTTATGCAGCTTTTGGGGGGATTTGTATGTACATGCTGATGTGTTGGAGTAAGAACTTCTCTTATCTGTGCTTTAGGTGCCAGACAATGCTATGCAGGGTGCAGACGATGTGTTAAATGGGATGTACCTAGCCCTTTTCATAAAAGGCAGTCCTGGAAAGGAGTACCACTGTGACCGTGCAGCTGAAATGATACCTGTGTGAATGTGTTTCTGAAATCTACAGTTCACAGTTCATTTGTAGGTAGGAGAGAAAAATCTAGGAATGTACTTAGGATTTCTAATAGTGCATCTTCACTCCGTGGGGTCAGACTGCTGTTTGTCACTGTGTGAGGTCAGCTGATTACTGATACTGGTGAAAACTGGCTTGCTGATGTTTACTCGTGTAACTTGAACACAACTGTAGAAACACATCCGGAGTGTCTTCTGTCATATGCATCATAAATGTGCAATAATGTGTATGGCAGAAGGAAACAAGCTGATTTTTCAGGTGTCTGCTTAGACTTGAAACACTATTCAGAAAAAATATTGTTTGGCTTGGACAGTGGTGCATTTCCTGGTGTCCTGCATTCAGTTCCTGGAGAATGTACTGCCCATATTAATGGCACAGGAGAGCTCAGTGCATTAGGATACATCACTGGCATCAGTGGATCACCTCAAGTTAGTGGAGGAAGAGGCAGGCAGTTTTCTTGCAAATAATGATCACTACATCACAAAAAGCATACTTACACATATCTTTAGCTTAGCTAAAATTACAGGGTTTTTGCAGGAATTAGTTTGTTCTGAAGAGAAGATAGGGTGATGAAATCTATGAACTTTTCTCACAGGAGCATGATATAAAACTTACCTGTTTAAGGTAAGAGTTACCAGAAGAGGGAAGTAAAGGGATATGTTCAAGTCTCCAACATGGAATTATTTATTTCGTTTAACTTTACCATTATATGTTTCCTGTACTTGCAGAGAGATAAAAAGATAGCTTTTTTTTCCACCAGTGGGATCAATGATCTTATGTTCAGTTCTGTTTTCTTAATTCATATAATCTGAGAAACATTACTGACTGTAGTTATTAAATGAATCAATATTTAAAGCTTGCTTGGTTTAGATTTTAGATCTCTATGTCTTTTTCACAAATAGTAATTCCTACTGAATCTAAAGCTTTTTCTTGGCAATTGCTTAAACAAAGCAACTGCTTATAAAATTGTATTATAATCAACAAGCTCATAGTTTTGTGTAATACTGCCCTCTGGCAGAGAGACCAGAACAGTCCTGTTATTGAGACTAACACCAAAAGAAACCGGTTTTTTAGCTCAAATGGCAGGTTATTGGAGCAGAACAAACAGAGTTTTAGCCCCCTGCATCATGAAGTTCAGGATAACCTTCAATTGGAGTATTGTGATGAGTGTCTGGGTGTCAGGACAGTAACCTCCAGGCTGTGCTAAAGCTGATGTGTCCTCCTAAATGGTGACTTTCGTTTGCCTTATGTAGCCTCTGCTATGCCTGTGACCAACCCTCTGCTGCAGGGAGCGAGAGGCTTGCTGCACCACAGGAGGTGCTGTGGAAGGTGCTGTGCTCTGTTTTATCCCACTAAGGGTATATATGAATATCTGGCACTTGAAATAGTTAGTCCTTGCTGTTGTTTTCTGTCTCAGGGCAGGCTGTTGGCTTCAGCTTTTGTGGCTTTTGCCACTGAGCAAGGGGAAGAGCTGAGGGTTCAGTTGTTTAGGCCAAGAATAAAAAGCCACTTCCAGCTTTGCTGTTGATTCCTTCTGTGACTGTATATGTATATTGTTTATTTGCCTATATGTAAGGCAGGGTAAATTAAATACTTCTAGCTAAGTGAGGTGGAGATGAACGGAAAAGAGATTTAATTAGTATTGTAAAGGACTTTGATATTCAGGTGCAAATTGCTGTTCAACACACCAAAATTGCACTGTATTGCTAACTATCAAAAACATGCAAATAAAATATGTTATTGTTAATGTTTTAGTACTACACGCTATCTTCACTTGTTGTGAGAAGTGATATTATGGTGTATTTTTATACTGTAGATACAACTCCTAATCTGCTAATGCAGTGAGGGATACAAAAGTCAAGTATTTTCATGACAGGGATGACTGGTGTGACATTATTTTCATGAAATATCCCTCTTGCCTCTAGAATTAACACATGCAATGAATGAACCGTGCTCAGGCTCTGTAATTTAATGGCATGAGTGGACAGCAATACATAGATCTTCTATATCAGGTCTTAGATCACTTGGACTGGCATTCTGATCAGAATTTTGCTTTAAAAACTTTACAGTTTCTCCAGCCTAACTTAGCTGGTGTAAGTTTCCCTTGTTTTGCATTTAAGATCAGGAGAAGATCAGAATCAGACCCACAGTCTGGCTACCTTGCCCTTGCTGCCTTCCAGTCTTTTTTTAAAGCGTGTTCTCTAAACTCAAAGCCATGTGCACTGTCACATTCTGGCAATCCCTCTAGTGCTGTGCCTATGTTATCAAGCTGACACATGTCTAAAATACTAAGATATGATATTTTCAACCTGCTGGGACTTGCTTTTTGTCCCTGTTAGCTTTGATTTTCAGCTTCATAAAATATATGGGAAAGAAAATAAAAATAGCCAATGACACATTCAGTGGAAGAGAAGAGCTAGCACATGACTCAGGAACAGATTTTGCATCAAAAGCAAATGTATGTATATTAGACCCTTAAATGTCTATAGCAACTGATTAGTTACCTTTAAACAAGCAGAAACTATCTGATTTCTGAAAGATGTATAATCTGTTAGAAAGAAAACGTGTTGAGCATTTACAAATACGAGGGACAGAAATACACTTCTGCCTCTTAAGGTTTTTATTATCTATTTCTTTTGGTCTTCATGCCTAGACCTGAGGGTGCTTTATGTATTAGAAACTCAAAAGGTACTGATGGTCACATGAACTATAACACCTGGAATAATACATCAGTAGAGCAGGAAAACATATTCTACTTCCATTTTCAACCCAAGTATATCATGAGATACCAAGGTTTGTAATTATGTAAAAGGGGTTACTACTTTGCCTTCATTCTGCCTCTCTGTTTCTGATCCAATTTATTATTCACAAGTGGTAGGAATCAGTGCTTTATCCCAGCTGTAAGCAGCTGGAGATGCCAGTTCCTAGGTCATGTGAAATGTAAGATTTCTGTAATACTACTTACCTTAAATGCTGTGTGAAGAGCAAGAGACAAAGATCATACCAGTTTTGAAACTAGGTTTTAAAGCAAAAAAATACATTAGACCAACTTGATTTGAAATCTCAGATGTTTACTAATTTGAGAATTTATGTTATTCTGCATTTTCATTATGCTTACAAATACACTGTTAAAACCTTACAAAAGAGCCACAATCAAAGAGTCTTTTTTTTTTTTTTTTTTGCTTCTGTTAAGTCTCATAAAACTGAAGTTCTTTGGTCCCACGGGGTGGTGTTATAAGATCATCAGGTCCTCTTTTGGCATTGAAGAGGAAATACAGCTAGTAGACAGACAAAGGCACAAAGTCTCAAAATTAACTTATTTTAGAGCAACAAGAAAATTCCAACACTTTCATCTCTTCACTGGTTTCACTCCATCTCAGTGTCAGAACAATACATGTCAGAGGCATCAAAGAGAGGGAGGGACAGCAGGAATGCAGAGCAATATTGTGGGCTTATTCTTGGGTTTTTTCTCATTTTTTTTCATAGATGCCAATAATTCATTTTCCCCCCCTAGTACTGAAACCAGTATGACCAATTTTAGGTACTAGTTTTAGCAACTACTAATTTTCACTGCTGAAATCTTGGCGGCTTCATAAATTTTATATTTGACAGACAGAAAGAGCAAAAATAGTCCTGTAGACAGTTCAGGGTATTTTCTAGTGTGTCAAAATATAATTTTCGTTTCTTCTTCAGATTTCTCTCTATACAATAACAAGTCTACTATGGAGTGCCTGGAGATTGGTATTTCCCCCAAAATCTGTGGTTATCCTGTATGCTAATTTCTTTTAGTGCTAAAACATGGATCATAAATATATTGCAAAACATGTGGATGCATGCATGCTCTCTCTTGGTACATGTGTGTGTATTTATAAATCTATTAATGCCATGATTATGTTCTGGGTAAAGGAAGCATTTTGAGGAACCAAAATAGTGAAATAAACTTGTTTAGGAGCTTCACAAGCAAATGTGAAACAATAGATTGAATCTTGCCTCATCCTCTTTCTGATAGTCCTGTTCAATTCAGTTAATTCAAGTCTCTGGCTTTTGTGTAACTCAGAAAGCAGCTATTACATCCCAGGATTTGGGGGATGTGTGACTCTCAGGTTTGAGATCTGGGCACAGTCTGAAATAGAGGACCTCCAGCACACATCTGAACTTGCAACAGGGAGGTCTCTGTGCTGAGGTTCTGAATCATTTGCCTTTGCCAGGGCGCTGGGGACTCTCACAGGCCTGTGGTGAGGATTAAAGAAGGTTTGACAGCTGGAGAGGAAGTCAGTGCAGCTGGAGTATGTATGTATCTGAAACAGAATAAAGTACTCTTTCATGCAATAAACTGGACATACTACCAGATCTGCTCTTATTCCTGTAGTTGATGGGTAGTGTTGCCCTGCAACACCATGGATCATGTGCGGTCCGCTGATGGAAGTCACCAGAAATGATTCTGGAGGGACTTCAGACATCTTTGATGGTTTATGACACCTTCTAAGACATGACCTGGGTTTCTCAGGTCTGAGTAGATGAGCCAGTTATGGCTTCTCAGAAGGGATGAATACCTTCAGGCTTAGTGTGAATGTTCCAATAGCTTCCCTGAGGTGAGGGTAGGGCAGAGGGAGGGGTTGAGTTTTACATCTGAGCCTCATCTGGAGGAAGGACAATGGCATGATAAAAAGCATTATCCCACCTGGCAGGGTCTGTTTCTTACCAGCCTTTTCACTTACCTGGCTCAAACCTCGGCTTGCTGCTGAGCAAAGGTTGGTTTGTGGTGGTCATCCTCCAGTGGTGGGTGCACACTCCCTCTGCACCTGGGCTGTTCTTACGCAGGTCAGATTTCACCACCACACACCTGAAAACTCTGTTCCTTCGACTGGGGGCTACAAACCTGGCCTTGGCAAAGCACCTGCTGCTTCTGCAAATGGCCAATTGCTTGAGTCTTTAACATTTCAGTCTCTCACACCCTTTACTTCATGTGCTTATACATGCCTTATAATCCCAAAAGGAATTCAGAGACTGGAAGTAGTGGAAGATATTCACGCCCTAGTTCTTTTTTCTTTTTTTTTTGTAACAACTTATGGTTTGACAAAGGACTGTGGGAATTCCATCTAGTTTATTCTTAATCTCTCTGTGTTATATCCAAACCAAGAAAATGTTCTTTAACTCCTAAAATGCAAAATTTGACTTTTGCCTTACAGTGCATTTTCATTTTGAAATTGATGCTTTAAAAAAAGAGAAAACTTTGCATTTTGGCAAGGTATCTAATTACAAAACAGAATTAAAAGTTTTGAAGTATTGTGTGGGTACTTCACTACATCTGTCTCTTTTTTTTTTTTTTTTGTTTCTGAAAATATGACTAGTAACCTTCACCTGTAAATAAGTTAGGGGCTTCTTACACTTCTCTTCAGTTTTTACTTTTCTTCACCCTTTAGGTTTTCCAGAATATTAAACCAGACTTTCCTCCATAGGAAACATCTGTCACTAGCTCTATACAAATTATGTTAGAAGACTAAAACCTTTGATTACATTTATCAAAGGAGTTGAGCCAGTGTTTTTCAGAATCTTCAATTGGTTTGTTCACAGCTTTTCATTATATTTTGAATAGCAATGGTAAAGTCCATCCCTGAAGCTGTGTGATCTTTTCTACGTAAGCTGTTTTCCAAATCCATCGCTTCTCCCTTGGAAAAAAAAAAAGAAAACAAAAATTATTTTGAAGAGAGAGGAAATAAAGTCTCCTTCATTAAGGTGATATTTTTAGAAACAGATGGTAAAACAAGTTGCAGATGTTGTGCCTGCAGCACCCCTATTATAATAACAGGATTGTTTAAAGATGAAAGCAGCCATTTCTGTGTCTAGCTCACTCTGTTAGTGGTGATTCTTCCTCTATGCAGGAAGAGTTGGGAAACCTGGTGCAGTATTTTTTTCCCTATCTTGCCTCCTCTGAAAAAGTATTTACACAGTTCTCTGCTAAAGAATGAGTGCTTTGATAGTGCTGTCTACAGCAAATGCAAAGACCTGATAGTATAGGAAAAATTAATCCCAGTCATCTATACCTCATTTCCTATTGAACTAGTGGATTTTTTTATTCTCCTGATGACTTTTTTTTTCTTTGCCTCCCAGATGACCTTTCCTCCCTGATGATAAGCTGCAAGTTTTCTGTTGGCCTCTCTCATAGCTGGCAAATGTCCAAACACAAGCTGCCAATTCAGATAGTTTAAGAAATTCTTAAGACCTGCCAGGCTTGGCACTCCTCAACTGAGAACATTATATTCACACTAAATGTTTAACGTATCCTGAGTAACTTGAGCAGCTTTGATTCTTTTTCCACGTCAAATTTGTTTAGTTTCCATTAAACCTAATTCTTTAGGAGTCTGAACAACAAATGAGGTAAAAGCCATTTGGACTACCGTAAAAGCAGACTTTTATGAACACAGAGCTTTGTGACGTCCTTTGGAATATCAGTTGCTATTGATACCTATTGCTTTTGCCTTAAAATCTCTATAAAAGCAATATTGTTGATTGCATTTTATTGGGATTTAATCTCTGATGCCAGCTGCATATTCCACATGACTATTTAAAATTAATTTTAGTAGTTAGGTCCTGGGGATGGCTGCATGTGTGAATGTCCAATAGCTCCAACAACATTTTATAGCTATATTGCCATAATTTTTCCTGCAGTTAAGAGGAGCTTTGTGGCTATTAGAGCAGCTGAGCATTTGCTTAAAAGATGTAAATTTTAGATTTATATGCTAACAAGAGATAGTTAATCCTTTTGTGGACCAGGCCCTTAAGGTCTGTCTGAATGCAGGACTTCAAATAAGACCTGGAAGGTTTAATTCTTCTTTCACTTTCCAACCTCAGTAATCTCTCTTTCCCTTTTAAACAAAAGCTGCATTTTGATCCTGCAGATTTCTTAAACCTTCCATCAGATGAACACACCAGGAGGTCATTTTTCTGGGGATCCAGCCATGTTAGGGCAATGACAGCTTTTACTGTAATGTGTCATATTACATCAATTTTCTTACTCAAGGCAGATTTCAGCAAATGCAAACCAAGACGATAGAGCTATCTACAGTGAAGTTAAAGATTTTAGACATCAGCTTGGAGCAATGATTGTTGTTCCTTGTTGAACAGCACATCTTTATCAGTTTTCTCTTGTTTTGTCTTGTGCTGTTCTGGTAATGAAATGCATAGAACTGTGCACATCATTTCAGGGCTAGTACTGACAAAGCCAAGTAGAGAGGCACTGTTATCTCTGCTCCATTACAGTGGAGCCTCTGCTTGTACACCGCCCGAGTTCTGAATGTAGTTGGGAAGCTTAATAAGCATAGGAACTGGTGCAGTGGAAAGAGATTCTTTGCAAGAAAGGATTAAGGGATGACAAATGCAGTTTCCTTTTATAAAATCCAGTAAATCTGAGCTTTGTGTCTCTGACTAGAGCACTGGGAAATGTGCTGGAAAGAGAAAGTAAGGGAAATATATATATATATATATGAGTGTATAAACATTTATATCGGTGTCATACATTGTACATACAGATGTGTAGGTATATATATATAAATCCCATACTATTCAGTTATGTAATATAATGACAAATTTCAGATGGTTGTAGCAAATATCTTAGGTGTGAAAACAAAGTTCTGGTAATATCCTGTGCTGGTCCCCAGGAGATGGACTGCATGTCATATTTCAGGTCTCTCTCATTCTACTGTAGGAAATTATTCATATGCTCTATCTCTCATTTACTGCTACTGTAAGTTAGTAATAATGCATATAAACATTATTATCAGTGTAAAACTGCTGCGGGTGAGTAGCAAATCATGCTCTTAAGTTTCAAATATAAGATTGTTTGCCGGAACTGAGCATCAGATTAAAAAAAAAAAAAAAAAGACTGAATTAGGAAATCCATGGCATATATGAAAAACAAAAAAATTAAAAATTGTATGTACAAGGAATTCCTGGGAGACTACATTTGGTGATAGGTTTAAAATACTAACTTCAAAACTTTTCCACTGAATTCCTCACTTGTTTATGTACTCCCTTCCAAACCTTTTGTTTGGAGCATTTATGAGTGAGATGTTGATTTTTCCTTTGGAAAAGGAAGCAATCAGCACTTGGATCTTCATAGCAGTTTGGAATTTGGATGCAAATTAAATACTTTCATAGTGAAAAAATTCAAAAAATTGTGTGTAGATTCCTGTATATATCCTTGTGCTTGCGAAATTGCTAATTACATTAACCACATGGCTGAAGAAACTGGCAGCCTGATGAGATGTTGAGTGACTTGGGATTAATGAAAGTAGAAAGTATTTAGCAGTTTATACTATTAGGGCTAAATTTTTATAGTTATATGTGGAAAAAAAAAAGTCACTGTATAGAGTTAGCTAAACCTTAAATCACAGCCTGGAAAAAAAAAAGGTCTAGATGATTTAACATAGAGGAGAGACTTTAGCTGGAACATTTGAAAGCTCAGCTGTCAAGTACAGCTTGTTTTTATAAGGTGCGTATCATCTACATTTTTTACTGTATTTCATTACAATGCTTTATTTTATTCTACACAGTTTGAACCCATAAGAAATGCCTGTTGGTTTTCTGAGATCAGGCATCTTCTGACTTTCACTTACTTTTTTGAGCCCACTTGGTGTGTCTGTACTCTGCACATTAGTATTCTTGAAGGGAGCAGAGATAAACCCTCCTTTTGCTTAGAAAATATGTTCTATCTTTAAAGTAAGTCACTGCAACTTCCATTTTTATTTCTGCACTTGATGGTGTTCTGGATCTTCTTGGTCTTATCTGACACAGCACCCAGCCTTATATGTCAGGTAAGGTGTTTGACCAGAAATGTCCTGTTAGTACTTCAGTAGCATTATCTCAGACTTCAAAAGTGTTTTGCAGGTATTTAAAAGAAGCTTTTCAGACCTTTAGTAAGAGTGATGAATGCTACTGTCTGCCTTTCAGAAACATCGTAATCAGAGAGGTTAGAAGGTTGACCCACTAACAAGCTTTAGCTGAGAGAAACATGGAGAGATGCATAGAGAAAAGTATTTGTAGGGCATGCAACAGTTGCAGATGTGGAAGGCAGATAAATTACTGTCAAGTTTAAAAGAAGAATTTCACTAATAAAGGAGAGGAAATGTTTGTAGATAAAATTGTTTTTTAATTACGAAAATCCGTATTTGATAAAACAAAAGGAATAATTTCACCCATAGCTATACCTGAGTGCTGTAGATAATCAAAAAAAAAGTATTTCCTCCTCTTCACTGATATGTGTAGTTGCCTCTAGGGTCCAGTGCCCTGATTTTTAATGCTTTTGCCCACGCACCACTGGCATTAGGGGATGGGTTCCAGTCTGTTTCTCACTTCTCCAATGGAGTAATTTACCTATATCCAATTTAAAAGTTCAATCAATCATATTTCTGCAAAACTGCTGAAGGCAACAGGGTATCTACAAGGTTGCTGAGGGCATATGTCTTTCCTTATGAGTGATGATAGGAGACCTGAACTCATCTCTTAGATCCCAGACTTGGGCTGGCAGTGAGTTGGTATGAAGAACATCTTCAGAGCTGGAAATAGATCAGATATTTTTCAAGCTGGAAAGATATCTACTGAGGCATAATAAGCAGGAGACACCATGGCAGAGTTTTTGAAGTGGGATGTATTTTTCTAACAGAAAGGTGAGGCTGAGGAAAGAGCAGAAATGAAGTGGGTTTTTTTTCCAGTTAGCTCTATGTTCTGCCTCTCTACTTATGAAGTCAGAGCACATACAGCTATCATCTTATCTCAAAGCTTAGTGCTTCTGTGCTGAACTCTTCTCTGTATAGTTATATTTTTGAATTGCCACTTGGTTCCCTTTCTCTGTATTTTTCAGCTGAGGTTACCACTACTAACTTATCAGACAGTGAAATAAGACAATAATAAGGAATTTTGATGGAAATATAATGCAGCAATGGCAACTTATGATTTGGCTTCTGGCATGCTTCCATTTTGATGAATAACTCAATGCTGTGGGAGGTTGTGAAAAGAAGACACTTTGCATTAACACTTAAATTTACCATGAAAGACTAACAAGAATTGTTTAGGCACTGGAAATAACAGGAAAATCTGCCAGTTCTTCTCCAGCATAATCTTGATCCATGTGCCTGTTCCCGTTTAGTATCTTTTACAAAAGGCAAGGAAGGACCTAGATGAGCTCAAGTGTTTATAATGAGCCTTTTGAGGGTGAAACATTTCTTATAAATTCCAAACAGTGCTGGCCATTAATACCCTAATAAGCCAGTAAATTGCGGGGCACTAAGGTTAGAATTTGAACACCTTTTTCTTTCATTCACTAAGTTCAAAGCTGCAAATTTTGCCAGTAGTAGAGTTGCCCAAATAAAGTGTTTGTTCTATTAACATAATATTTCCATTTCCATCTCTTTTTGATTGTGCTTAAGTCCATCAATTAGAATAAAAATATGAATAGAAATAATTAATTCATCAGAAAAATAATTCTGCATGAGAAAATTTTGTGGCTCATACAGATAAAGGAAATTAGAGACTATGAGAAAGTAATAGACTTTCCTATTAAAATCTAACCATATACCGTCTTACTTCATAGCAGAGGAAAGCCTAATATGATAGATTTTTTTAGCTTCTTTTAATTAACTTTCCATCCTATTAGACTTGATCTGCAGTTAACTTTCGTTTCACAGGTATTCGTGATTGTTATGCTCCTGTGAATTACTAAACCATGAAGCTCAGACATGATAGTTAATAGCTGTGCAAAGTCATCTTTTAGTTGATTTTCTAACAATTACCCTAAAATTTAAATGGAAATACTTTAGGTAATACAGTAAGCAATATTATGGAAAATATATTCAAGTGTATGACTATATATCTCTTTAAATAGTGATTCCACAGCAATCTGGCCTGCTGTGGTCTATAAATATTAACTGTGGGCTTAAAAAAAACCCCAAACCACAAAACAAACCCCCACATTTTGAAAAGTAGTGCTCTGAATTCTTTAACAAAGAAAACAATCAAGCATTTGGGAAAGGGGGATATAAATTGTCTTATCATGGTGCAAAGATAAGGGAGAAAGGATGCCAAAGCCACTTTAAGCAGAATTAATCAATAGCAGAAAGCAAACATCCTGAATTTTTGTTCAAAAAGCTCTTAAAGTCTGTATGAACCTGAAGAATTCGGGTGTCCATCTCCTCAGGTTTATTCACGGACATACTATCTTTACCTGTGGTTCTGAAATAGATACGAGTATCATCATTATAGAATCACAGAATGAGTTGAGTTGGGAGGGACCCCAAAGATCTCCTAGTTCCAATCCCCTCACCATGGGCCAGGACACCTTCCAGTGTAGCAGGTTGCTCAGGGCTCCATCCAACTTGGCCTTGAACTTTTTCAGGAATGGAGCCTTCTTAACTTCTCTGGGAAACCTGTTCCAGTACCTCACCACCCTCACAGTAAAGAATTTCTTCCTAATATCTAATCTAAACATACCTTATTTCAGTCCAAAGCCCTTGTCCTATCACTACACGCCCTTGTAAAAAGTCCCTCTCCAGCTTTCTTTAGGCTCCCTTCATGCACAGGAACATTGCAGTAAGGTCTCTTCAGACCCTCTCTTCCCCAGACTGAACATCTCCGACTCTCTCAGCCTTTCTTCATAGGAGAGTTGCTTCAGCCCTCAGCTTCATGGCTGTCCTGCACTTGCTTCAACAGGTTCATGACCTTCTGTGTGGGGGCCCCAGCTATTAATAATATCAATATTAAAGTAAGTTAACTTTTGGAATGAGTTCTATTTCTTTTCTAATCCAATTTTCTATGAAAACAGCAAATACCCTTCCCAGCCACTTTTTTGCTCTAATGCAACCTCTGATAAACAGCTTAAAGCACTGGCTTCTGAATCACAGTAGAGTTTATTCCAGTCATTCACTATGTTGAAAAAGAGGATTCAATCTTGCCTGCAGCAGCCTTTCACTGCTGTAATCCTGAACTTTCAGAAGGAAATTTGCAAAAACAGCACCCTCTCTTTATGCTTCTGCACTTCATAGCCAGCATTAAACTTGCCTGTAAAAACAAACAAGAAATCCTGCCAAAATCCATCCCCAAATGCCTGAATCACAGCACTATCCCTTCTTGTCTTTTCCAATGATAGACAGAACTAGCTCACATGTAGAAAGTTCCTTTGCAAAGGGCTCCCCTGCAGTGCTTCAGAGCTCATGTTTGTTAGCTCTATTGTATGTCTGATGCAGTTACAAGTGCTGCCTAGTAGGAGAATTGACGTCAAAGCACAGATTAATAGTAATTTGCCATTCTGTCTCCAAACACCTCTGTTTGAGGTCTCAAGGGGATTCTATTGCATTTAAACATTATTACTATCAAAAGGAAAGAGCATCTCACATCCTCTGAACTGGTGTGAGAGAACAACACCTAACACACTGCTCGAAAGGTTGGCATTCCATTTTTTCCTTTCCAGAGGAATAGTCATGGCTGTATTTTTGTTTATGTTTACTCATTATCAGGATTTCTGCCTAGGATTTGCTACCACTTCCCAATGGTAATTTGGTAGAAGAATTCAGCAGTCTACTTAGTAGTGAACTTCAGTAGAACATCACTAACAGTCTCTTACATAACAGTTTCCTCTACATGTTATTGGGTATTAAAGCCTTGGTGTATCCAACATCAGCTCATCTTGCTGATGGGGAATTTGGCTTAGCCTTTTAGGATGGCTGTGAAACAACCCTTGTATTAAATTAATTGAGAAATATTTTGGCTTGTTCTTGGCTGAGGAGGAGACTGAATTCGTGGAGTCCTAGGACTCAATTTTGGACTCCCAACAACTTCTTGTAGCATAAGGAAAATAACACTAGGACCAGAGATGTACCGCTGGATAGCCATCATTTGGAAAACGAGCTTATGAGTCCCTGATTTATTGAAGGTTTTCTACATGTGCTTGAATAGGTAATTTCAGTTCTTAACTCTTTATACCCCAATTGCTCTAGGAGGGAATGTAAAAGTGCTCAAACTCAGTAGAAGAGAACGTGCCCTGTCACAACCCTTTTTATGCCCTTTGAATAACAAAAGCAATAAGTTTAGTTGTGAAGAAACAGGTAAATGAATCTTGTTCAAAGTCTACTGGAATAAGCTTCTTCCCAACCATCACACTGCAAATTCTCTTCATTCTACATTTTACCAGTAACTGGTGTTCACAATTTTGAAAAGACAAGGTTTATTATTTCTTCTCACTATCTGCACTATTTGGCTTGATATAATTACCAAGGACATTGTATATTGGTTTTAGTTGGAATTCACCACCATGTTTGAATAGCCCAACTTATTCATAAACATCCCTGTTTCTTCTACAGCTTGTCAAACACTTTCCTTGGTACAGTGTTAAAGGTCCTTGTTAAAGGTCTGTAGTAGTACTGATTCCCAAGTATCCTCAAGAATAAGGTGTAGCTATATCAGTGAAGAGGCTTCTAAAGTGGAATACTTTAGATCTTGAATCTCTTCCAGAAAGATAAGTAATGCCTCGGATGATCCTGGATTATTCAGCCATCCAAGAGGTAGAGAACACTTTTTTTTCTGTGGTTTTGCTTTGCTTTATTTTTTTTACAACTCCAAGATAAAAAATACAATGCATGTCTCTGGATACAAGCTGCAAATGCAAGTTCTTCCCAGCACTGATTTATGTCTCTTAGAGGAACAGGAAATAGAAAAGAAGAGGAGTTACTGAGGTCAGAACTAGAAGCACTACTTTGCCATCAGAAGAGAAATTTAAGTTTATTGCAAGAGAAACCTTTTACCAGTGATTCTACTATGCTTTGAATCCTCCTTTCACAAAGCAAAGGAGGAAGTTCCATCCACTGAGATACTTGCAGCTGGACTAGCTGCAGAGTTAGAGAATGCAATGTGCTTGTGTTAGCTTAGGGATTAATTAGATTACTTTGTAGGATCGTTCAACAGAATGGCAAATGTAGCCTCGTATCCAAGTGATTGAAAATATAGCACTGAAAATGAGTCCTGTCTACTTCTGAAATTCACAGTCTCCTTTCAGGTAGTTGTGGAGAGCAGTGAGATCTCCCCTGAGCCTCCTCTTCTCCAGACTAAACAGCCTCAGCCACTCCTCATATGACTTACTCTCTAGACCCTTCCTCAGCTTTGTTGCCCTTCTGTGGACACGCTCCAGCACCTCAATGTCTATCCTGTAGTGAGAGACCCCAAAACTGAACACACTACTCAAGATGTGGCCTCACCATTGCCAAGTACAGAGGGATGATCACTGCTCTAGTGCTGCTGGCCACACTTTTGCTGATCCAGGCCTTCTTGGCCACCTGGGCACACTGCTGGCTTATGTTCATCCAGCTGTCAAGCAGCACCCCCAGGTCCTTTTCTGCTGGGCAGCTTTCCAGCCATTCTGAATCAAGCCTGTAGCATGGGTTGTTGTGACCCAAGTGCAGAATCCAACACTTAGCCTTGTTGAACCTCATACAGTTAGTCTTAGCCTATTGATCCAACCTGTCCAACAGATTTGTTGGGATAAAACTAACAAGAAGGTATGTGGTAATCATGAAGTATTTACTAGCATTCAGACAAACTGATGACATGTATTTTTACCTGCCTGCTTCATAGCTGTATACTGAAGAAAGGAGGAGACACTGCTTTATGTTTGCAGATTAGCAAAAAATTGTGTACACTTCAGTATATGATAAATATGCAGAAAACTTTTACAACATGGGTTTAGACCAAAGATAGTAAACTATTCCTGCTACCACTCAAATTACTGGGTGATGCTCTGTTACTGAGTTTGTCAGTATGAGAATCTGGTTTGTGGTTGCAAAATCCCTCAAGTTTCAGAAAGACTTCTTTCCACTTAACTGACTTTTAGGATTAAATAAATTTGGCTTTACATTAAAAAAAAAGCCTTGGCCGGGCTGACTACAAATATCAACCTTCAGTCTTTCAAAAAAAACACATCAGATCTTTCTCATGGGAGAAAGATACAGTTGAGTAGAGATGCATGGAAAGGATACTTTCAGGCCAGTGATATTGGATGGGCTGCTTAGCATTGGAAGCATCAAATACTCTTTGATTTGGAGGACTGTAAAAAGATAATAAGATTATGGCAAACACCTGAAAAATTCTTTACTTCTGAGAGCTGTGGCAGTTTAGCCCCATGATTTCCTTAGCTTCGATAGCTGTAAATGTGCTTTCATATTTGATGATAGTTTTCTAGCTCATTTCTATAAAGAAGCCTCATTAATTAACTCTTACACAGAAACCTAAGCAGAATGTCATGTGGGACTTTGTCAGTTGTGCTCATGTAGATGTTCTTACTATAGATTGCTTTTTTATTTCTGAGCTTCAGATATGCCCATCAGCTTAGAATGAGAGAGCTTTTTGCCAGTACAAACAGCTGGTGCAAGGGAATGGATATAACTAATTTATCTTCTTAGACTCTTCCTATCTCTCTGTGTTTTGTAGTGGACCAGCTAATTCAATACACTTCTCTTCCAGTTTAAATTAATGCAGATAGCTGATGGGAATCACAGGAACAGAATTTTATTCTGAGTTGGGGGTAGGGATGAGGGTTTGCTTTGAAAATTAGTATTTTAGTTCTATTAATCTATAAGCTATCTGTTATTTGTGGTGTGCTAAGCATTAATTTGGCTGGATGTCTGAAAAATATTATTCTAAGAAAGGTTAAAAACATGCAAAAATGAACAGTTGTTTTGGGAGCTAGTACAAGCAGAAAGAGCCACATAAGAACACCAAATTTCTCAGATTCTTGTCAGAGTCCCTCACTCTCCCTTGGGATTTCATCCTGTAGAACAGCATCACCCCTTTTCTCCTCATTTTCTCCCCTTTTTCCCATATGCCAAATAATGACTGATCTGTAGACAATCAGAAAAGCCATGCTGCATCTACAGCTCTTAGGAAGGTTTCTTGCTGGATCTAGCATTTCTAGTGTTTGTATTAGGAAGAGGTCAATTCACTAACTTTTAAACAGCTGTAGAATGTACTTAACCAATTTTAGGGGAAAGGAGAGAACAAAGTCTCTTCGTCTGTGTTTGTGTATGCATTTATTTTACAGTGAAACCATTCAGAGTTGGGAAGATCCTTCTCTTCCTTAGTGTACAGACATATGCCTGAATTGGAGATTGTTGGGGGTCTTTTTTGCCTCCTTATTTAGTTAGCATATGTTTTTCCTACCAAGTATTTTAGCCAGAGGAGGAAATGCTGCCTACACATCTTGAAGCTAAAAGCAGATGCATAGCTAAAAGTACCTATTTCTCTGTTTTGTAGGAAAAAAATTTATGGAAAAATTAACACTTTCTCTTCACTGGTATTTAGGTAGTATCAGCTGCTTAGAAGTACGTGTCATTAGTATCCTTGCCCTATGCATATGGCTTTAAATGACCCTAAAAGGGTCCTGCTGCCTGATATAAAGTAAACTTAAAAAGGTAACAGCAGTCTGGGAGCCCACATTATACAGTGGTGAAATATATGCTCTCTTTTAGCACTGAAAGTTTTAGCACTGGGTCCAACTCTAATTAGATCAAAGTACGAAACATTTAAAAAGTAGTGATTTCCTGGCCTCATCCTTGTTTTGCAATTATGGCGCATGAAAACACAGAAAAATATTCCAAATAAGGTGGGATGCATGATTAGGCCAGCAGGGAATCCTGGACTTTTGAAGTGCATCAGTAGCATGGCTGGACAACTAGGTCAGGAGAAGTGGCTGCTACAGCTGCTTAATAATGAGATATATTGATAAGAGTTGTGTTGCAGTGCACAGAACTCAAATAATGTGGGGTTCAGCGTGTTAGGGAAGAGAGAAACTGTAAGCTTGATGGAGCCTGAGGACATAAAGCTGTGTCAGGAGAGGTTCAGGTTGCATATTAGGAGGGTGCTTGGGCACTGCAACAGGCTCCCCAGGCAAATGGACACAGCGCCAAGGTTGCCTGAGTTCAAGAAGCATTTGGACAATGCTCTCAGGCACATGGTGTGATTCTCATGTCTGTCCTGTGCAGGGCCAGGAGTTGGACTTTGATGATCCTAGCGGTTCCCTTCCAACTCAGAATATTCTGTGATTCTATGATTCTGTGACTAGAATGGTAAAAGACATAGAAGTTCCTGAGGCTAGCATGAACCTGGGTACAGTAGTGCAGCCCTAGATTTGCCTAGTTTACCATCTGTCATGTTATTCTTTAGCACACCCACACAGAGAAATGTGCATTATCTTTGGGTTTGGGGTTTTTTTCATTTTAAAATGGAACTTGAAAACAAAAAAATGATGAAATACAACTTAATAATTAAAGCCACTCAACTTTTTCTAAAAATGGTTCCTTTTTAGTACATGGATTTTTTTCATTCGAAAAAGTTGGCTATCTTGACTCAATCCTTCAAACAAGAAGCTTGTAAACCTTGATAGTACAGATACTTCTACTCCCAGTCCTTCAGTCTGCCTTACGGTTTTGAAAATAAAATAAAGCTGCAGTAGTTACGCTTTTTAATCTTTGTTTTTCTGAGGAATAATTTGCTAAATGTTAAGTAATAAGATACTGTCTTGTAGCTTCATGAAAGCATTTACTACCCAGTTTTCAAATTAGGACATCTAGTTTTTACTATTAACAGCTAGAACTTTTTCTAAAAATGGAGAAGGTTCTCCTTGCTTCAGTAGAAATTGCTGGACCAAGATTTTTGAAAGAACTCTGCTTCTGTTGAAGCACCTCTGTATTGACCAAGTAAAGAAAAAATTGCTTAGCACCCTTCAAATCGTTTTGTAAGTCTAACATCAAGATTTTTTTACAAAATCTTGTCATCTCTCTAAGTGTCTCTGGCTCCAGCTGTGGTTCTTTAGCTCTTTTGATCTTTCAGGCAGTAAAAGGCTTTTCCAGACCCTCATGCAATGAGTTAGGCATTTATCGTCAAATAGGGCATCAGTATTTTCTGGAGTGGCCTGACACAGACTACACAGTTGGCATCCAGACCCATGCCTTTCAGTCTGTTTTGCATCAAAGAGAAGACACTAATGTTCTAATGTGCTGAAGGGGGATATTTCACTACTCTGAAAATCCAGCTGCAAGTCATGACAAATACTGATTAAAATTCAAAGCTTAAATGCCTCTTTGTGAAACTCCCTAAGTACAATTAAACCAGAGGCTCAGAATCCTGGTAGGGAGTGATGTCCAGGGACACTATCCTTGTAACCTTGCCAAATAAAAATCTCCTCTGAGGTCTTAAAAGGCCTCACTACTGTAATTTTTTTTCCTATTCTAACCATTTTTTTCTGATCTACAAATGAATCCCTGCAATTTCCTCTGTAGACGAGTGTTTTTCTTCCTGTAACCTGCATGTTCTGTCCCTGAGATAACCTTGACCAGGTTTCCTCTTCTTTGGTTTGACTTCTTCCTTTCCTAACATGTTTACCAAAGAGATGTAGGAGATAGGTCCAGTGTAGTCTTCCAGCAAAGGCATGGTACATTCCAGCTACAGCTGCACTGTGCTGTTAGTCAGTGCAAGCTCATCACTTCTGAAGCAGGAGTTCTCATAGAACTCCTCTCAGAACTGGACACTTTTCAGTAATGATGTAAAACCAATTTGGGCTATTTAATGTTTGTGAGTTTTATGCTTATTTAACATTCCCCAGAACTAATACTGATCTCTCAGTGACTTTAGAGGTGCTAACGTTCCTCATGTTAATAAGTACTGAAACAAAAGTACCCCGGGCCACATCTGCAAGGAGGATAGCGCCATTCTTCCCAGAAATTCAATCTCAGGATAGCCCCCACTTCCACCGATTGGTGGTATCATGACCTTTATGATGGCTTATGAAATTATTTTTCTGGCATTCCTGATGGAAAGATAAAGTACATGCAATGCTACAGCCTAATTTTCCCGTCTCCTGAAGAGATTTGTCATAGGCAGGGTCCAAAGCTTTATAGATAACTTTTGCTGTCTTCTAAAACAACCATCAAAACAGGTTGTTTTGCTGGGGTCCTGAATTCCTTCTTGGAAGGACTCTGATGTCAGGATGATAAACTTTATACAAAAAAAAGAAATATGGGCATCATATGTGCCATTAAAGATTAGCTCAATTGGTTAGAGCATAGTGCTAATAACACCAAGGTTGTGGGTTTAATCCCTGTATGGGCCATTTACTTAAGAATTGGATGTGATGATCCTTGTGGGTCCCTTCCAACTCAGAATATTCTGTGATTCTGTGAATTCAGAGGAAGCTGAGGACCCCTACAGAACATATAGTATTTGGAATCCAGTTTTAATAAAGACTCAGATAAAACTGATTAATAATATTTTCTTGAACTTTAAAGGCTTTTGTAGCATAGGAGAAAGTAGTCTCCATCCTAATCCTAACAGTGGCAGCATTTTCTGCCCCTAGGCAGAAAAAGCGATGCCACTCACTCAGGAATGCCTTGGAAAGTTAGAGCCAGAACAAGGGATGGAATCTCGCATTTTGAGTGGTTGATTCAAATAGATTGTCATAGTCAGGGTGAAGAGTGTGTCCTAGCATAGCTTATGATTTCTTCTCACCCTTTTGCCCTTCTGACCTTTCCCAGAAATGTGGAAAACCTGCTGGAATGTGCTTTGCCCTTTCTGGAGAGGCATGGATGGTACACCCCCTGCCTACCCCTTCCCCTCTGCCCACCCGCCCCCCAAGTCCTTGCTTGCTGTTCTGTTTTTCTACTTTCCCTAAATGCAACTTACTTTAAGCATGCATTATTATTAACATCCTACGGTAAAATTAAGCTATTATATAACTCATTTGTCGATCTCAGCCAATTTCTTCTATCTTTTTCTATGTCTATTTATGACGTACATCCAGACTGCACGTCCTTTTTTTTTTTTTTTTTTTTTTTCTCCATGTTTTTTTTAAAAATAAGTGATTAAAAAAAAGATCTATTAAAAAAAAAAGCAACACTAAAGGGGGGGGGGGTTTTTGGCCAACAATTCAAAATAAATTTAAAAGGGAGTGGGACAGAAGGAAAGATAATCCAATTCTTAAAAAGAATCCAAATTATGAAAGTGTCCCTGGACTGCTTTGTCTGTTCCTTTCAATGTGTGCATCTGGTTTGTTCATCTGAAAGTGTGTGGAATAATTTTTTCATTAAAAATAAAATTTCAACCCCCCACAGTTGTTCTTATCTCCCTTCTTCCTGGGAACAAAGTGCTCTTTTTCATTTTTTTTGCTTTTTTTTTTAGTATATCTCTACATGGTTATATTTTGATGTATTTCTTTTCAATGGTTGAATTTCTATCTTAGATTTGCTTTGTTCCAATCTAATAATGAAAAAAAAACCAAACAAAACAAAAGAGTTATGAATTGTTTTCTGCAATTTTTCCCTCTATTTCCGTCTTTAAATAAGGAACTACTTCACTGGCAGAATCCTACAGCTGTATTTTTGAGATTCTCCAGAGAATCTGAATATACAAGCAATTTAACTTGACAGTGGGGAAGGGGGTGCCAACACAATAATTATATTTAAAACATTCATTTGATGTGCTCAAGAAATGATTGTCTCAAATTACTGAGAATGCTGATGTCAATTTGATGGACTTCAGAAAAGATGATTCTTAGAAGAAGGCTGTGGGTAGCTACAGATGAAGTTGTTCTAATTCCAATGCATAAAACTAGTTTCCTTGTTTTTTTTTTTTGTTTTACTCTCTGGTTATTATTATTATTATTATTAATATTATTATTAGTTTATGTATTTTTATTGGTATTTTTAGTAGGGAAAAGTCTTAAATGTTTTTATAATTTGAGAGCCTTTAATGAAAATGTAAATATTAATACTATAATTATTAATTTTTTTGTAACTTGCATGTTGAAGAAGTTGCAGCTTAGGGTTTGTGAGATTGTCAATGTTAGAGTTCTGTTCTTTCTTTTTGTTGATGGGCATGAATATGCTCATTTGTTTTTGTATATTGCCCATCCCTTCCTTACAGCCAGAAGCTCTAATGCTGCTAGATCACTCCGTACCGCCCTTACATGGACATGGCAACTGACTTACACATTCACTCCCATCATCTTCATCTCCTGTGTAGTACACTCATAGATTTTTACACTCCCACTCCATCCACCCTAGGCATTTTTTCTTCCCATAAGTTCCCCTCCACCACCCCTTTCTTTAGCATTGTTAAAATTTTATGTGCAGTCATCCATTCCTTAAAACACACACACACAAAAATTATAGAAAAAAAAGAAAATGTTTAAAAAAATATATATCAAATTGACCAAAAAGGCAAAAAAGCAACAAACTTTGCTTTTGAAACAACATTATGTGTGTAGATATGCAAAGCAAAAGTAAATTCTATAAATTGTACAGGATTTTTCAACTGCAATATGCTAACAACTTTACATAAGAGAAAAAAATACAACCAAAAAACAGCAGAAAAAAACAAGTTCAAATTTGTTAAGGTGCAAGATTTTTTTCTTTTCATGTTATGTGGTGTGGATGTATGTGTTGTTGCCTCCCTGTATCGCCCTTTGTTGTAAAACAAATATATTTAAAAAGAAATAATAAACATTTTGCTAAAAAAGTTTTTAAGAAACAACAACGAAAAAAGCAAGTTACAAGAATGTGGCAATGCTACTTGTCCAAGAGCATTCTTACACAACTTTCTTTTGTAAATTTTTCCTTTCATGCCAAAAAACATGCGGGCAATTTGTTGATGTAAGTTGACTGTTATAAAATCAATGTGGTATGCTTTCTAAATATTTTTATGTATTTTTGATTACTTTTTTTAAAAGGAAATAATGTTTTTTATTTTTATCATTTTTTTCAGTTCTTATAGGTTTTATTCTTTCTTTTGCTGATAAAGTGAATTACTCGTTCTGTTTTTCTTTTTCTGACCTTGTTGCTGTGGCTTTTTTGTTTTCTAGTGTATGGTTTTGTTTTAGGAAAAATATATAAGTTTATTTATTTTCTAATCAGTTTGTATTTGCCTTTATGTTCTGTGCTCTCTGTATATTGTCGATTGCCATATTGTATTGTGCATAGGAGGGGGTGAAGGAGTCTGAGGTAGTTTGCTCCTGTTCTTTCCTGGTCCCTTTCTAGAAGTTTTCTTTCCCCTTCCCCCACGCAAATCACCAGTAATGCTACTTTCTCTCATGTGACTTACATTTTAGATAGCCTGGTTGTGTAACCTTCATGTCAAGTGAAAAATTATGGGACTTCTTTAGTGTTTGGTAATTCTTAGGATTTTCCTAATGCAGGTCTACATCATTCCTACTTTATTCCCATGAAATTATGTTATTCCTATGAGTTTTCTTCATGGCTGGTTATGTGCCTAATGTCCAGTCTAAATGATACTCTCAAGTGTACTCTTACCAGGTAAATGCACCCAGCATTTTATGACAGGTATCAGACTTGCTAACATGATCCAGAAATGATGCATTTGGCACATGCGTCCTGAACCTCTAAAATTTCCTTGTTACACAAGAGGTTTGCATTAGTTTCTTCAAAAAGCAGTGAGTACAAGTAAGAAAAAGCTGTGCTTCCTTATAAGCACATATGTTTTCACCATTTCTGCATAGTAATGCTGTGCTCAGCGGGTATCTCAGGTTCAATTGTCAAGATCCTTCAACAACAGATGCTGGAAACCAAACAAATAATTATGCTGAGTAGGAAGCTGTCACCAGGTAATCATAAAAGTTTAAAATAATGGTGAGAGAAAGAAGAGGCCATGTTTCAATTGATTCAGAGCAGCTCAGTGTCTGGGCAAAAAAATACCTGGTTTTGCTCTAGAATCTTGCTTGTAGACACAATATCAGGTCCTCTCTGGAAGGTATTAGTATCTGTTTCACTGAAACTCCACAAAGGTGACCAAAAATTTACAGCAGTGAAACACAGCTCAGCCTTAACTTGGGATTCATGACTTCTCAAACTCTGTACCATTCCTGTTGCTCATGGGAAACACTGCCTTAACTAATAACTTTTAATATAGTTGGGGGGAGGCTTAGAAATGCTTTTCAACCCACTCCACCAGAATCTAGTTTTATCTAATCACTTTGAGGATGATATAGTTTCTGAAAGGAAAAGGTAAGATAAAAGTTGAGATAAAAAGTTGCAGTATTCCATTGTGGAAATTACATTTCTCTCTCTACTACTCTCTGTCAATTGCAATTAAGTCAGACTGCAAGAGTAAAAAATATTAAGAATGTTCATCTACTAGGTTTTAGCATCATTTTCCTGTGAATCAGAGATATATGCTGAATAATTTCCCCTTTTTATCCTCAGAGGACTCAAAGGAGAATTAACTAAATACCATTAGACTGAAATTTATGAACTCAGTCTTTTAATAAGGAATTAGTTTGTTGATACAGAGGGGGAAAAGGTAAGGAATTACTTCTGTGGCAAGTATTTCATACTGAATATGGAGCCAAACTTCAGAAGAACATCATTAGAATAAAATGAAAATTGCAAACTTTGGATGCAGAATTTCAAGTGCCTGCAGAAATGGATAAGTTGTGCAGCCTTTATGGGTGGCATTTAAAAGCTCTTCAATCACAGCTGGAAAAGAGAGAGATGATAAGGTGTCTTCTTTATAATCATTGGGAGAAGATGAATCTTTCAGGCTTCCTTTTTGTGTGCCTTTTGTCCTGTACCAGTCTGACGCCTGAGACTCTGCTGAAGTAGTTGTGGCTCTAAAGAAGAAAACCAGCAGCTGCTGCAGTTTTTCATGTTGTTTTCTTTATCATATTTTTTTGGTGCCCTCTGCATTCATGACTTGCCCACAACATCCTCACAGTTCATAAGGTTTCCATTAAATTTTTAACACTCTGTCTTTTCCAGGGGTAGAGAACTCTTACTGGAGATCAGCTCCAGAGGTATGAATTATATATCTATACTCTCATAAAGCAAAAAGCAGGGCAGCTCCAAGGCTAGAGCAGACCTTTATATCCCCTGTGCTCTTGGTAGTTTAAAGAAAAAAGACAAGTTCATGAAAGTAGTATCTACGCTAGATTAAAAGGCTAATTTTAATTAATATATGCACACTTTGTAGAATGAGAAGGCCAAGCAAAGCACTGGGCTGCTTGATACAAGGTTTTCCACTTCACAGACTTTCATTCTGGTGGTCCTTCCAATTTGATGTTCTGGTTTTTGTTTGGGTTCCGCCCC